>VZZY01001365.1:69792-82427 GCA_013400335.1 Eurystomus gularis
GGACACGACGGTTGAGGGGCGAGGCGGGGAGGTGGGGGTCCCCCACCCGGACCCCCTTCCCCGCACCACGCCGGGCGGAGCTGCGAGCCGGTGCGGGGCCGGCCGGGCACTGGGGCTGCCGAGGCGAGAGCGAAGGGAGGAATTAGCATTTCTGCCAGCCTCCCCCTCCGCACGGCTGCCCCCTCCCTCCTCGCCACCCCTTNGGCGGGCACGGCATCCCTCCCACCCACCCCCCCCAAATTAAAAGAAAAACCCGAAAAATAAAATTAACCATAATAAACGCCCTCCCCGCAGTGCAACGTGTACAACTCGCACGCGCTTAGCAGCAAACATAAACCAGCTCCCCCGGCCCTGCTCCCCGCTTTCCCTCCGGTCCCCTCCTTCTGTCCCCCTCATCTTCCCCACACACACAAGGGCAGGGCCCTAGATGCCGTCGGGGCAGACACGGGACAAGGTTACCCACGTGGAGCCGCAGCCTCTTTGTGGGGGGCTCAGGACCCAGCCCAGCCCTTCCGGTATCCCCCCCGCCCCAGCCCGGTCTCTGCGGTATTTCTGCGGGCGATGCGTGGCGTGTGCCCCCGGCCCGGCCCGGCCCGTCGCGGGCGGCTCCCCTTCGCGGGGCGTTAACGGGATGCAAAGAGCTTTTAAACAGCCGAGAGGAGGGGGAAGGAGATGCAGGGTGCGGGGCAGGGGGGACGCGGAGGGGGCTGCCGGCGGTTCCCAGGACGGGACCGATCTCCCTCATCTTGCTTCTGAAGGTTTCAACGCCTTGGGAAGGGGCAGAAATGGGGAGCTCCCGCTTCCCTCCGCAGTTTCGCCTCGACGTGGGGGTCTGTTCTCCCCTCTCACCCCCTCAAACCCTACTCCTCGCTCTTCTCCCCGCCATGAGAAACCCAAGAAACCATTGATTTTGTGAATGGGATCGATTTCTGCTTCCCTCTACGCCCCTCTCACCCCCGCATCCCTCCGTCTCCGCCCTATCGGCGGCTGCACCCAGGAGCTCTGCCACGGGGGACTCGGGGGTGAGGAGCCCCGGGGCTCTTGAGGGGGGAGGCGGGGGTCGTAGCCTTCTCCCTGCTTGGTCGCAGGCAGAGTAAAAGTCACCTCTCCCTCGGGGGGGAGCCCAGCTCCGCATCCCCGCCCCGNGAGGGGGTGTGTGATGGCTGGAGGGGCAGAGAGGGGAAGCTGTTTGACAGCAAAATGCCAGGTCTGATCCTTCATCAGGCACCTCTGCCCTCCCAGAGGCCGTGTCCAAAGCCCCCTCAGCCTGACGCCTGATGGCCCGGGACCACCTCGGCCAGAGTGATCAGTGCCTCAGTGATCAATCAGCCCTGTGATCTGAGGGCTGGTGGGTGGCTGACACCCGTGGGGCAGGCGAGGAGCTTGGGTGATGTGTGGCCACCAAAACCACCTTGTTTCCATGCAAGTGGACCAACGCTGGCCAGTGTTCCACTATGGCCACCCATACCGTGGCTGTCACCACGCTCCCCAGCACTGATTTGGCCCAACCAATTGACACGGGTGTGTCCCAAGGAGATGGACAAGGACACCCCGCTCTAGGGAGCTACAAGGGGACTGCAGAGAGGTCAAACAGGAGGGAGGCATTGTTTCAAATCCAGCACAGATGTCTACAGGGCAGCGCTTTCATGTCTCTCTTTCTGCTGGAGTGGAGTTTGAACCTCCATTGTGCTCTCAGCATCTTCTGGACTGAGCCATGACTCACTCCACTCCCATCCCCACGGCTGGCTGCTCACCCAAGCATGCCCTCACCCTTCCCATGACACTCTCCCAAGCATTAGCAATTCGCAGCTTGGGGAATTACAGCATCAGACATTTGGAGTTGTGGTTTATAGGCATTTTTTTCCTCAGTTTTGCTCACTCTCTGAATGCTCACAGGCTGCCAGCCTCTCCTGAGCCCCGTGGTCAACAGAACAGCACCCTGGGGGCTCAGTATCACTGTTCCTCACCCCTCACAGTTGTGTGTCACGGTATTGCATGTCTCAGGCTCCCCATGCTGCCGTGGGGCTGCAGGACCATGGGTCAGGCCTTGCTGATGTTGGCCCATGGCTGGGACTTGGGCTGAAGAGCTCAGGTAGGGAACACAGAGGCTGCAAACTTGCTTTGAGGAGCATGGAAGTAGGTTAAAATGCCACAAGAATATGGCCAACGCAGAGAGGACGCTTGTTTTCTGTCCTGGCTGCTATCCACTGCACTACTCTGAGCTCTTCCCAAGATGTCTTCATTCATCATGCAAGAGGAGGAAATCCAAGTGTCCTAGATACGGTGGCAGCATTTCAGGAGCATTGGAGGCAGTGTGTGGTGCTAGAAATGGGTCAGGGGCTGAGGCACGTTTGACAGGATGGATGATGCATCCCTCCTCACGCCCCTGAGGGCCAGACTCTAACCTAGACACTAAAGAGGACACTGTAGCATGCAGCTGCGTAGCATGCATTACACCAGCCATCCGCCTCTCCTGTGGACATGTGTGGGGTTCATGTCACCATTTGTGCCCCAGTTTCCCATGGGTTGAGCATGGGAAGAGACAACAGTGCCCTGTGGCGGCTCTTCAATCCCTTCAGATGAGTGCTCCAAGGCAGGATGATGGCGTATGGAGAAATGGATGGATTGCTGGATGGATGGATGGACAGGCTCTAGGGCTGTCAACCTCTTCTCACACCATTCCTGCCTCAGCCCCTGGCCCTGTAACTTCCAGCATGCTCCTAAACATGTGACAAGTAGAAGGTAGGCTGGGGGCCAGGTCCACAGTGAGTGTTGACATTCATGGCTCTGGGGACACATCTCCCACTGGTACAAATGAGGGCAGCCTCCCAGCTGGAGGAATTGCTGGATCACTGCTGTGGTCAATGAGGGTTTGCTGATTTACATCATTAATCTCCAACTGGTGTGTGAGGGAGGAGCCCTCCTCACCATGGTGGTCATGGGTATTGCCTATTTAAGGAGGAGAAGGCCAAGCCCCTGGTTTGGGCTCTCCTGGCTTCTCTAGCCCCAGGCCAGATCCTCCAAGACCAGGTGAGTCTATGAGCCACTACTCTGGGAGCATCCTGGCTGCAGGACCTGAACAGAGATGATGTGGCTTTTCCTTCCATCTAGATAAGGCTTTCCTCAGCTTTGCCTCACCACTTCTCCAAATCTTTAAGAATCCTGATCACCTCATCCTTGCTCTTGATGGTCCATGGGATACAAACCTCTCCAGATGCTAGCAGGCTCATGCTTTTTTTAGAAATATAATCCAGGTAACCTTTCTAGGGCTCACTGGGGTGAATCCTCCTCTGTCTTGGACCTCCACCTACCCTGGCCAGCCAAGCTGAGCGATCTCTCCAGGCGTAATCGAATGCAGAAGAACCACCCCTTTGGCTCTAATTAGTTTTGCGTGATTGTTGGGGGAAGAAATCCATTTTCATAAGCAGAAAGGATTTATGCTGCTCCTTCTTGCCTTTCTTTTTTTTTCCGCTCCCGAGTCCCAAAGCACTTTGCTCAGGGCTAGCAGGGAGTCATTTTATGAATGGTTTAGATTGAGCAATGCATTATTAATAACAGCCAATCAAGAAAGCAGCATATTATATATCATTTCAGGAGCTTCACTTAATTCAGTAAAGTTATTTATTGCTCTAAAAAAAAAAAACAGAGATGCTCCAATTCTTCCTCATACCTCTGGATTGGAGGGACATTTTTATGGTGTGGCTGTGGGTTGAAGGAAGGTCCAAGCAGGGCTGTACCAGCCTGCTGGAGGTGGAAGTTGGTGGGACCTTTGGGGAGCCCTCACCTCACAGGGTGCAGCCCTTTCCTCCTGGGCTGGAGCTGTTTGGGTGCTGCTCTGCTCACCTCGCAGTGACAAACCCTTTTCTAGCCGGACAACTGAGCTTTATGGCAGCTCAGGGCAAAGAAGCAGCTAATCTGGTGCCTGCAGCCCATTGACTTCATTATTGTTTTACAAGAGTTTGATGACACTGGTGACAGCAGACAGATGGGCTCTCCTCTCCTCTGGCTGTGCCCCTTGTAGGGTCTGCTCCCTGCACACCAGAGAATCCCCGGCGTAAGGGGTGGCCCTGTCTGGATTTGGTGACAAGCCTTGTGTGTCACCGTGCAGTTGTGGTGGCTCCTACAGCCTTGCTCCAGCAGTTATAGCTGGGTCTGGGACACTGCTTGTTCCTGGGGGCCTCCCAGAAGATGGGAGACTTACTTTCTCCCCATCTCCCACCAGTTTTCCAAGTCTGGCAGCTCCATAGAACAGAACAGTTGCATAGAATTTTTTTGGTTTGGTTGGAAGAGGCCTTTAAGGTCGTCAAGTCCACTGGTTAACCCAGCACTGCCAGGTCACCACTAGATCACATCCCTCAGCACCACATCTCCATGGCTTTGAAACCTCTCCAGGGATGGGGACTCCACCACTGCCCTGGGCAGCCTGGCACAGCCCTTCACAACCCTTGCAGGGAAGAAATTGTTCCTCATGTCCAACCTAAAGCTCCCCTGGTGCAACTTGAGGCTGTTTCCTCTTGTCCTATCACCTGTTACTTGGGAGAAGAGCCTGACCCCACCTGGCTGCAACTTCCTTTCAGGGAGCTGTGGAGAGTGAGAAGGTCTCCTCTGAGCCTCGTTTTCTCCAGGCTCAACACCCCAAGGTGCCTCAGCCGCTCTTCACAAGACTTGTGCTCTAGACCCTTCCCCAGCTTTGTGGCCCTTCTCTGGACATGCTCCTCAATGCTCTTCTTGGAGTGAGGGGCCCAAACTTGACCCAGGATTCGAGGGACGGCCTGCCCAGTGCAGGGGGATGTTCCCTGCCCTAGTCCTGCTCCCCCCATGTCCTCTTTCAGAGAGGACACCTTCACCACATCCCTTCTCCTAGCCCTCTTCACCCACCTCGAGCCACCCAGAGGAACGCACTCACCCTCCCTGTGCCCAGTACAGCAGACCAGACCCCTCGGTGATGATCGCAGCATCCCCCAGGGACAGGAGGGACCACCTCTGTGTTCCAGGGCTGTGTACGCGTGAGAACCGTGGGTGCGGTCGTGCACAAGCAGAGGAGCCGGCCCTTGCACGCCCGGCCGTGTGCGGCTGCACGAAGAGGACACCTGGTGGCGTGTGGCCCTCACTGCCTTGTCACACACAGCCCCGGCCTGGGGACATGGCTGCAACCTCTGCCTGCCACCCGGGGGGGAGTATCCAGGCCGTGGGAGGGGGGGGGGTTGCGAAGGAGCACAAGGTACCTGCTGCTGCCCAGGCAGCGCTGCGAGTATCTCCCCTCCTGCCTGGCTGGGAAAGAAAGGGGTGGAGACGCGCCAATAAATCATGCTGTGCAATTTATTTTATAAAGATACTAATTTGATTGGATGGTTTCTTCCCTCTAGAGCTGACCCAGGGTCCTGAACCTTTTAAATCCCATGCCGGGAGCAGAGAGGGTCTACAAGTCCTCCTTAATGCTGCTGTGAGCATCCCTGCATCTGTGCTGCATTTAGCCTGAGATCTCGCCAGCTCAGCTTACCCCACAGTTGCGCTTACACCTCTTCCAGCTTCCAGAGGATGAGGTTACGCTGGGCCAGGATCTTGACCGTCCTCTTGGTGAGCAGCTTCTCCCGGACCAGGGGCTGCAGGATGGTGTAGCTCTGCAGGTTGCAGTGGGTGAGCATCATCCCCGTGTCGACACAGGCAGGGAGCCTCAGGGCTCCCCAAAGTTCCTGCAAGGCCTTGGCCGTGGCCAGTGCGCTGCCCTCGTTGAGCTGCCGCTGTTGGTGTGTTCTCAACAGGTCCTTCAGCTTGTAGGAAGGGGCCTTGGGCAGCTTTTCTTTGATCAAGGACAACATATCTGCGTAACCACCCACAATGTGGCAGAAGTCCACTTTCCTGCCTGTGGCATCCAGGGCTTTAAAGAGAGCAGGCAACTCCAGTGCCCAGAAGTTATAGACAATGAGGATGGGCCTGGGGATCGAGGAGAGGTACCAGATGAGGTCCTGTATCCCCACCTCCATGGGGATGCCTTGAGAGAGCAGTGCCAGCACCGACTTGGGTGTTTGAATCAGCATCTTGAAGACGTGCTCTCCGTTTGCTGCTGCCACCTCTGTGATGTGCTGGGCTGCAGAGGGGAAAGGATGGGCCTAGAGTAAGTACTTAGGGGTGTCCCTCTCTGTCCCCCCAGCCCCCTGTGCCTGGGAAAGGCAGTGCTCACTTTTCCGGTCAACCTTCAGGCTGAGGAACACCAAGGTGCTCAGCTCTGACTTGTTGTCCCAGGGGCTGGAGGGGCCAGTGCTGTGGTGGGGTGAGGTGCCGCTCTCGGACCATGTGGGGCTGGAGGGCTTCTTGCTCTCTTTGGACTTGCTGAAAGCCTGCAAGACATTGGAGAAGGGCACCAAGTCCCATCTGCCTGCCTGGACCTGGCTGGGAAGGCATGAGGAGCACTCTTGTGCCATAGGCAAGGACCTGATTGTGTGCAACACCGTGAAACCTGTGGGGTTTGATGCCCCAGCAGTGGCAGGGATGGGCTGGGTGTGTGTTGTCTCAGGAGTAGGCTGGCCATGGGGAGCCCTCCTGAGAGCCCAAAACCAAGGTCTGGGCCAAGCGAGCAAGAGCGGAGCCCTGAATGTAGCTCATCCTAAGCAGAGGGTGGGATCCTGGCAGTGGCTGGACAGGCACAACATGCAGGTCTGGGGACTTGCTGTCCCTTTCTGCACAGCTCATATGGATGCAGCTCAAGCAGAGACGTAAATGTGTCTGAGCAACCTTACCACATGAGATACCGCTAGATTTAAAAGATCTAGTTGGTGTCTAGAGGAAAAGAGGACTGAACTGGGCCAGGAGGAGGTTTGGTGCCTCTCCAGGCTCAGAAGATCCACTGCCTACAGCAGGGCTTCCCATGGGTGAGGAAAAGCAGCCACACCAAGCATCCCCTGCCCAGCCTCAGTAGCGATGGACTTTGAGAGCAAATATCTTCCTACAGGAAGAGGAGGACAGCAAGACACTTAAGAGGCTCCAACCTTGATCTTCCTTCCCCTTTTGCCCAGGGACAAGCCTGCACCCCCAGCCTGGGCACCCTGCAGTGATGGGGCATTTCCCTCCACACCAGCTCTCTGCATCTTCATCTGCAACGGAGTGGTGGAAACCTGTCTGCAGGTACGTGAGCAAAACCAAGTGCTCCCAGCTCAGGGGACATGGGATTGCTTAAATGCTAGGTTAAAATTAGGTGTTTGAAGAGCATGTGGGGTTCTTCTGTCTGGGAAGGGACAGGAGAAGGATGGTACCTGTGGTGGGGTGGTGGCAGTGTCCCGTGTCCTCCTCACCTGGCTGTGCCCAGAATGGCCCAGCTGGCCTGAAGGGAGTTGGATGAACCAAACTCAGCAACAAAATGTCATTGCAGATGCTCTTGTTACCCAAACCAGCAACAAGCGAATGGGATTTCTATGCCAAAAGGTTTTATTGAAGGGTTAAGCAGACAGGGGGAGTAAAGTGCAGGAGCTGGGGGGAGGAAAATTGCCCACACAGACACATATGGCCATGGGTGATTGATCTGGGCAGAGCCAGGCACTGGCAATCTCGGCAGCTCTCCAGCTCAGCATGCAGAGGGTGACAGTCTCCAGGTGGCCCCCACAAAGGTTCCTCCCCAGCCCTAAAATCACCTTTGCTGATGTCTGAGCCTCTAGGCAGGTCCTCAGCCCTTGCTCTCCACCCCCTGAAGCTTCCATGGGCTGCATTCTGCTGCTTCATCCCCATTGCTCAGCCTTTTTTCTCACTCAATTGCTATTCCCCTCCTCTCCTTTTCTGGGCTTTACACCAATCTTTCCCAGCTCTCAAGGTTGCACTTTTCTAGTGCCCAGCACCAGACCTTTGGTGAGATGTTTATACCCCTGGAACCTCTCATTTTTCACTCTTAAATCCACATCATACCAAAGGCCCCTTGATTCAGGCAGGGATTTCCCACAGCAAGCACCTAACATCCCCAAAAGTCCCAGCCTCAGGACTTTTTGGCACTGGCAAGGAGTGGGGACAGGGGTTTAGACCCACAACTTTTTTTTTCTGCCCTCTTGGAGATGAATTGGGAGAGCAAAGAAAAGCAGCAAAGAAAAAAATTAATAAGGAAGCCGGCAGCAGGTGGGATTTAATCTGGGAAGAGCTTTATTGAAGAGTAAGAAGAGCTTCTGCATTAGTTTATATATTACAAAATGGGGCTGTGAACCCTTCATTAAGCCAGCGCTGGAAAGCAAACCCCTCCCCGATCCCCAATCAGCCATGCTTGCCTCCCTCTCCAAAGGGATCCCCTGCTCCTGATGGCGTATCTCAGCAGAGATCCCATGCCCCTTGGTTCATCTAACCACCTCGGCCAGGACCGTTTGCCTGCACCACACCAGTTTGCAGCGTCAGTGCTGTGAAATGTAAGTGTCACTTTGGGGATGCTCGGATGGTCCCTACGTGCTCCGGGAGCTTCTCGGCCTATGTGGGCACAGAGCTGACAAACTCGCCGAGCACGGATGCTACATTCAACTTGCAAATATCATTTTTATATGACAATTGACTTTTTCTTTTAAGCTGAGAACAACCTTTCCAGTGAGATGGAAAGGAAGGGGCCATAAAGACTGACTCAAAAGGGTCATCCTGGGGGACTGGCTGGTGTGGGATCCCACCTCAGAGCAAATCAAGTTGGAGTTTTCTGCCTGCAAGAGAGGATCTTTACTGCTCCAGAATACCTGGAGATACCAGCAAAGGTCTTAGCTCAGGAGGACTAGACTTGGGATGGCCCCTGGGAGCAAAGAGAGGGGAAGAGAAAGGCACAAGCAAGTCTTTGGCTGGTCCTGGGAAAGGAGAAAGCTCAGGTCTGACCGCGGCTGGAGGAAAGGGCAAGGCACCCTAGAGAAGATGGGGTGCAGCTGCCTCTTCTGTATGCCTCAGGAAGGAGGAAGGTCTGTTGTTTCACTCACCACCGTGTCTTCTGAGCTGTCATCCGAGCTGGAGATGATGATGCTGGTGTCTTCTGTGGAAGAAACAAGGAAGATGCTGAAGATTCAAGACTGTGATTTTTGGATCACACCAGTTTTCCAATGGGAGGATTGATCTTATCTCCTGATTTTTGCAGCAGAGGGCAAATGCTTCTACCAGGACCACGAACCACCCAGTGCTTGGGTGCTTTTGGATGCACCCCACGGTGGGGGCAACCTCTCCACCCCATGGATCCTGTAGAGCTTCTCCAGAAGATGCATTTTGTCCTTTCCTCCTGTTTATCAACACTGAGCCTAGGACCAGGGCTGGGTAAGCTCAGGGAAGAAACTGTTTTGCTACAAATTGTGGTGGTTTTTGCTCCAGGAAAACACAGGAGCTCCTGGAGCAGGAGGTAGGGGAGTCTCCACACACTTACCCTGCTGCTATGGGTTTTGGCTACTTCAGAGACTGGATGGAGCTGGATGGAGCACCCATGTCCACCCCTGAGCATTCCTCCATCTACTCCCCCAGGAACCAGCTCCCACCCTCTGCTTCTCTGACCCAGGGCAGGTTGGCCAAGGGTCTGAGTGCATGTGGGTGCACAGAAGCTGGGAAAGACGAGGGACCCCCGTAAGGAGGAGAGGAAGAGATAGGGCAATGAGGAGGGCCATGTCCCCAGTTCCTACCCGCATCATCAACGTGGCTGCTGGTGGCAGGGATGTTGCAGCAGTTCTGTTTTGCTGTGGAGGTGCTGGGCCCCCTTCTGCCATCCCACTGGTTTGAACTGGGATTGCTGGGGACTGGCACATCATCCCACTCCAGCTTCAGTACCTTGGGTGAGAACTGGCTGCCCCTTTCCACACTTGGCAACCTCCGCTTGGGCCACGTGGTGATGGGGACAGCCTGGAGAGAGGAGAGTGGGGGTGGATGTAAGGTACCAGGGTGATATCTCCTGGTTCCCAAAGGCTCCTGCCTGGCCAGGATGGTTCTTACTGGGCTTGTCTGCATGTCCTCAAGGCTAATGGTGAAGGTGGGCAAGACGGTCTGGCTTTCAGGCTGCACCGGCTCCTCTTGCTGTGAAGAGAGCACAGAGCAGCGTTAGGGTGAATCTCAAGACCACCAACACCTCTGCAGGGCTGGGGTGTCCCCAGGTGGGCAGAGCCAGGGGTGGGGGGCAGAAACATCCTCAGCAGGGGGAAACTGAGGCACAGCCCAGCTTGGCTCAAGGCTTATGCCTGAGCTGTGGGTGTTTGGCTGTGCTACAGCTGGGGAAGGATATGGTTTTCCCTGAGGAAAATGAGGGATGAAGCAGCAGGCTCGCAGAAGTGGGATGGGGTAGGAGCACACCTGGCTAGCAGAAAACAATGGCTACAAAGCAGGTTCTTCTCTGCCCAGGCAGAAACATCCCTGGGGGTTTGTTGCTGATGAAGAAATGGGAGTGATGGGCTGGGGAGGGGAAGGCAGACCATTGGGAAAGACTTGCAAAGGTCAAGGGAAAGAGGGATCCACGTTTCAGCGGATGCAGGAGCCCTCCCCATGCAGCCACACACTGGGACGAAACATGGACATCTCACCAGGTCATTCTCCAGGGTCACCTCAGCCGGGGGGACAGCTTGGGAATTAGGATCTGCAATGGAGAGAGCAAGGCTGCAATCCCGAATCAGAGCCTTCGGAGCTCCCACCTGCTCCCATCAGCAGCAGAACCAGGAAACACCTGCCCAGCAGCTGCAGCAAGGAAGGAGCAGCTCTGGTCCTCTGCTCTCCTTTGGGATGGCCAAGGGGTTTTCTGGAGACCCAGAAATCAGTATCACCAGAACCTGTCAGATTGGTGGGCAACAAAAAAGGGGCTCTGGCCTTACAAGCAAAGGAGCAAATCTTGGCCCCGGTGGAGATAAGCACCCTACAAGAGGGAATCTGGCTTGTTTCGCTGCAGGGATGTGGCTCTGAACCCAGAGCTGTGTGATGGCTTTCTGAGCAGGCCCAACTCCCTGCTGCCTGTGGGGTGGCTGGATCCATCCCCATGGCAAATCCTCACCTGGACGCCCCATGACACGCTCCACCAGTGCCTGCAGCCTGGCCCTGCACTCAGCCAAATCCCCAGGCTGCGCTCGGTCCCCGGCCGGTGGCGGCTGCAGCCGCTGCAGCTCCTCCAGCGAGCCCTTGATGAAGGGCTGCATGTCCATCACCTCCTGCTCCGTGGCGTAGAGGCTCATCTTCTCCACCAGCCGCTCGCCCGCCTCCATCCTCCGCAGCACCCCCGCCACGCTCTGCAGCTCCCTCGCCAGCTCCCGCCGGCCCTGCTCCTGCCGTGCTTCCACCAGCCCCAGCAGCTCCTCTTCCTCCCGCCGGATCAGCCCCACCAGCTGCTCCACGCGCTGCCGGATCAGCTCCCGCATCTCCCGCTGCGCCTCCTCCAGCCGGGCGGCCTCGTCCTCCAGCGCTGCATAGGTGGCCTCAAAGCCGCTTCTCTTCCGCTTCAGCTCCTGGCTCATGGTGCTCAGCTCCTCCTGCCTGCGCTGGGTCTCGCCGTGGATGTCGCAGAAAGCAGTGTGCTGGCTGTCCAACAGCGCGCATGAGCAGCACAGCGCCTTCTTGCACTCCTTGCAGTAGATGCTGGAAGGAAATGGGAGCATCCTTCAAAACGTTTCCACTGTGCTGGTGTGAAGCCCCATCCCCAAGAGATAGCAGAGGGGTTTGACAAGAGGGGAAACTGAGGCATGGGGCAGGAACAGGCTTTGCCTCACATCACCAGCTGCAGCTATGGGCATGAAGCTGGATGTCCGACCAACCTTTGCTCCCCTCCCTCCTCCTGGGGACCTGCCAGCCCCATATCACACCCTGCTCCCACCCGGGGTCTCGCCGAGGTTGCAGTGGTCCCTCTCCAAAGGTAGGTGATGAAACCTCCTTGGGTCTGCCCTCCTGGCAGAGTTGGTTCTGGAGCAGCAGCCCCAAAGCACTCAGCACAGAGTGGGATCTAGGGACAAGGCACCACCTACCTGGAGATGAGACCCTGCTCGGCGTGACTGGGACGGGAGCAAAAGAGATTGCTGGGCTTCCTGGTGTCTTCCAGAAACTGATGTGCTGACTCAGCACGAAGTTCCTCCAGTCTCCTGGCCTCATGGCTCCTCTTCTTGAAGAACCACTGATGGTCCCCAAAGCACTTGGTGCACAGAAACTCCTCGCACTCGGAGCACCACACTGCCGCCTCTTCCCCACGGCACCGGCTGCAACTTGGGCCTTCGCTGTCTCTGATCTTCTTGTAGATGCTGAGCCTGGCCTGCAAGTTGACGAAGAGCACGTTGTCCATGTCGGGGATGCCGCTGGCCTGCGGGATGGTCGTCCGGCACACAGGGCACTGCCCAATGGGCTTGTTCTCGCTCAGGCAACCGAGGCACAAAGTGTGGAGGCAAGTGAGGAGCTTGAGGCTGGGTGATTCCTGCCGGCAGCACTCACAAAGGACGAACTGGAAGTCATCCTCCACCACAGGAGGGTGGGATGGAGTAGAGCACGAGGGTGTACCTGGCTGAGGTCCCGGCTGTGTTCCCGTCTCCATGGGGGCAGCGGCACCATCTCTGTCTAAGTGAGATGTGGAGGAAGGACTTTGATGGAGCAGGTGAGATGGAGGGGGATAGGGGGATCAGTCCCACTCCGCTGCAGGGTGGGTGGGTGGGTGGCAGCACCCCAGCAAGGCACAGAGTCTCCCGAGGAGACTCTGC
>VZZY01001365.1:90344-108735 GCA_013400335.1 Eurystomus gularis
GGCAGAGAGGAGGGGGTGGTCCCCAGTCCAGCCTCCTCAGCCCCATGAAGGCACAGAAGGAGGGAGGCAGGAGGCCGGGGGGGGAGAGGGGGGGAAGATGGCTGGGAGAATGGTCCCCACCCTGCCAGGGTGTCTTCCTCCAGGTGCCATCCTTTGCGCTGCCCCTTTGCAGACCCCCCCACCCCAGCCTCATAGCCGGAGGGATTGTCTCATTTCCTCTTTGCTAGAGGGGGAGGAAGTGCTCAGCAGGGCCCTGTGGACGGGCCATCTCCAAACCGGGCATGGGCATTGCTGGTAGCAAGTGGTTGCTCACTGTTTGCTCCAAGTAGGGTTTGCGGATCGCCAACCCCCCCGCCCCAGATGTGGTCTCAGAAGCTCTTAAAAACACACCCCAGTGCTCATTCCTCTTCCTCTATCCCTCCATCCCTAAGCTCTTGAAGGATGACTTCCAGTTCATTCATTGTGAGTGCTGCCAGCAGGAATCGTCCAACCTCAAGCTCCTCACCTGCCTCCACACCTTGTGTTTTGGTTGCCTGAGCAAGAACAAGCCCCTTGGGCAGTGCCCTGTGTGCCAGACAGCCATCCCAAAGGCCAGCGGCATCCCTGACATAGACAACCTGCTCTTCACCAACCTGCAGGCCAGGCTTAAGGTCTATAAGAAGATTGTTGATGGAGTTGGCTTGTTCTGTGATAACTGCAAGAAAGCCAGCGAGTTCTGGTGCTCCAAGTGTGAGGAGTTCCTCTGCACAAAGTGCTTCAAGGCCCACCAGCGCTACCTGAAGAGCCACAAAGCCAAGAGGGTGATGGACATCAGGGCAGGGTCTGCTAACGACTTCCTCAAGGACACTGGGAGGACTGGCAACTTGTCCTGCTCCAACCCAACCCACAGGAGCCAGACTGCAAGGTAGGTCTAAGGAGGTCTGTCCCCATCTAGGTGGTTTCTTGTCACAAATCTCTTTGGACTAGTCCATGAGGGGACTGAGCAGGGTGTCCCTGTCCCTCTGCTGCCCTGATTGCCACCGTGTCATGGAGAAGATGGGTGGGAAGTAGTGACTGGTGAGCTCTAGGGCATGGAGGGGTTTGGATGAAGACAGGTTCGAGATGATGAGGGGGGATAGGGTAGATGGAGGAAGGGGAATATGTGGGGTGCTCTTTGCTAGAAGGGTGAGGTTGATGGAGCTTAGCAGGAAGAAGGCCTGTTGCTTCAGCTGCTGTGATGGACAGCAGAGAAGGGTGTGTTTTGCTGATGATGTTAGAGCAACTTGGAGAGGGTTTGGGGAACAGCATGAGTGCAATGCAAGACAAGGTTTAAATGCCCTCAAGGGAATGTCCAAACAAGAGAGGAAGGGGCTGGAGCATCAGTGAAGGCCAGCACTGATGCTAGACACAGTGGCCCCAATGTAACCCCTGCCGCAGCATGTCCCTAGCCCATAGCCAAGGCTACCAGGACTTACATGAGGGATGGATGATGATCTCCACTCCCCACTTCTTAAATTCTTGCCTTAGGCATCTTACAGAGATAAGATACTCATTGGTCTTATTTTCTTCTACGTCACCCCAGCAAGTGCTTGTGGAAAGGCAGAGAGCTCATTTCTTCACTGGCCTTGCAGTGAAACCCTGTGTAGATACTGAACCAACATTTTTTTTTGCAATTGGGAGAGTATAAAAGCAAATGCCTGGCCCAAACTTGGTGGTAACTTAAATTCAATGAATGAATGAATTTGCAGTTTGCTAAATGAATGGATTGCAAAGTGCATGATCTAAATTACTTCTCTGCTTGTGCTTGGCCTCACAGCATCTACTGCAAGGAGTGCTGCAAGCCTTTGTGCTGCATCTGCGCGCTGCTGGACAGCCAGCACGCTCCGTTCTGCGACATCCGCAGTGAGACCGAGCGCAGGCAGGAGGAGCTGAGCACCATGAGCCAGGAGCTGAAGCGGAAGAGAAGCGGCTTTGAGGCCACCTACGCAGCGCTGGAGGACGAGGCCGCCCGGCTGGAGGAGGCACAGCGGGAGATGCGGGAGCTGATCCGGCAGCGCGTGGAGCAGCTGGTGGGGCTGATCCGGCGGGAGGAAGAGGAGCTGCTGGGGCTGGTGGAAGCACGGCAGGAGCAGGGCCGGCGGGAGCTGGCGAGGGAGCTGCAGAGCGTGGCGGAGGTGCTGCGGAGGATGGAGGCGGGCGAGCGGCTGGTGGAGAAGATGAGCCTCTATGCCACGGAGCAGGAGGTGATGGACATGCAGCCCTTCATCAAGGGCTCGCTGGAGGAGCTGCAGCAGCTGCAGCTGGCAGTGGACAGGGACAAAGCACGACCTGGGGACTTGGCCGAATGCAGGGCCAGGCTGCAGGCGCTGGTGGAGCGTGTCACGGGGTGTCCAGGTGAGGAGTCACTTGGTCAGGTGGGCTGGGGAGAGGGAGACCAGAAGTGGAGTTGAAGGTTATAATCCCTGGTTAGACCGTATTCTTCATGGGTTTCAAGTCTCCTTCCACATGCTTTGCTCATGCAGTGGGCATACTCCCCACCCCCCCCCAAGTATGGGATGCAATGTTGCATCCATCGCTTCCAGAGCAACGCTTGTCTCTTGCCCCTGCTGAGTACAGTGGTCCCCCAAAAACAGTTGTCCTGGGAGGGAACATAGTGAGTTGCTTGGGATGGAGCCATGCCATAGGTTGAAGGACAAGGGAAGTGAGCAGCACCTGGAGACAGGGTGCATGGATCAGGGGCTCCCAGAGGCTGGTGTTGGCAAGAAGGAAGCAGGTGGATGGGTTGGATCAATGCTGCTCTGAGAGACATTTGGGCTGGTGACATGTGCAGGTTCTTCAAGAGTCATAACCATCCTTCAGCCCTCAGTGTCCTGCTGCCCACTGGCCACTTCTGCCCCTCAAATCGTCAGACAGTTTGTGTTTGCTCAACCTTTGTCCACAACTAATCTGGGGAAATTCCCAGATAGTGTGTGCAGGGATGCTGTGCTGGAGGATCCACGTTTGATCAGAAGGTGGCAGCATCCTTCCAGAAAAAAGGGAAGGGGGAAGCAATGGGAGGAAGAGCCTCTGCAGGGTCTTCTGTTCCATCCCCCTGCTGCTGTCTTCAGACATAGTCTATGACCAGTGTCTTCCTTGGCCCTCTGTGGGTGTCCACTACTGAGCTCCCCAGAACAAGTGCATGGGCTATGAATGGTTCATAGAAAAGCCCAGGGGTGATGTCCTGGTTGGAATCTGGGGTTTCCTGGGGACAGCTGCCTCTCACCTCACTCCTTGGATCTCCATCACATGGTAGGCTTTGTCCCTCTATCTTGCCTCTCCACCGAATGGAGGCTAGCTGGGAGGACCCTCCAAGTCCTGATTCTTCCCTCCTTCTCCCCACACCCCCTCTCCCCTCCACAGGTACCTCCGCTCCCCAGTACAGGACCCCGTCTGAAGATGAGACCACCATGATCCTTGACCTTGAGCTTCCCAAGGAGCATTGCCAAGCCCATGGACGTCTCCCCACGGATCTATCTGCCCACAACCAGCACTGTGCCCCCGTGTCACACCCCTCTGGCAGCAGAAGACATGTGTGTCCAGACAAGGAAGGGGATATGTCCTCCACCCAACCCATACCTCCAGCCCTTCAGAGTGACAAAGAAGCAGAGGAAGACTTTGGGTCAGCCCATGGGGATGCTGTGCCTCTTCCCAGGAGCATCCAGGACTCTCTGGCCTCCCTGCAGGAAGATTTCAGTGGCTGGGCCAGGTCCAACATGCAGCAGGTGGGCAAGCTCCTGAAGATTGGCTATCGCCTCCTGCAAGCTCAGCACACGGCAAACAGCCACTTGGTGTCCATGATCCAGGAGATGCAGGCCATGTCTCGCTCCCTGGCCACCATCACCTCTCCTGTGGGACCGTTGCTGCAGCCCATGGCCAGCTCACAGCACCTCCCCACCACAGATGTGGACTGGCCATCGCTGCCTTCTGACTTGCTGGAGTTATTCCCTTCTAGCACCCCACAGAACCATGAGCTGCTGGTCCCAGCAGCTGGCACAGCCTCTTCCCCCAGCAGACCCCCTCCTCACAGCCCAGCATGCTCGGAGCCCTCCAGCCCAGCCTCTGAGTGGGAATGCCCTAAATCAAGACACCCCACCAGTGGCAAGTGTGGTGGGAATCCCCGCATCAGACTTCGGAAGCGGAGGAAGAAGTGAGGATCTGCAAACCAGAATCTTTGCCGTGGACTGTAGCTGCTTGGAAGATCCTTTAAAGGTCCCTGTGGAGCCCAGACTCTCCATCTCACCTTGCTATGTCAACAAATCCTGCTGGGATGAACAGTGCCTTGGTCTTTGGTGGGGTTTGGGAAGGCAGCATGTTCCCCATGAATGAGCCTGCACCACTGCATGGCAATAACTTGCTCAGGAACAGCATGATCCTACTTTCTTTCTTCTTTCTTCCCTTCCCAGGATGTATGACCTCCTGCCTTATGGGTCTGGGATGGGCAGGAGGGCAGCAAACCTGTATAGGAGAGCTGGAGGAAAGGCTTTAATGCAAGGGTGGGTGAATGACCTGGCAGGTGGATGGGCACAGTGGGCACCTCTCCAGCCCAGCCTGCAAGCTTACTGCTGGATTTCAGCCTCAGTAGCCTCTCCAAGAGGTAACCCTCCAACAAGATAGCCCCAGAGCCATCTGTGCCTTCTGCAGAATCTTTTCTTGCTGCTCTCAGATGTCCCCAGGTGTTGCTCGCCCTCCTCTCAGCTCACTGTGTTTCTTTTCTTTCAGAAGCCACCACAGCTCCAGCCATGGAAAACTCCCACTAGGTGAGAATGGGCATTGCTCGGGGAACTTTGCCTCATGGGGTTACCCAGCAGGAATTTGGGGCTACCTCTAGCCCTTGCAGGGTTGCTTGAGCTCTAGCATCTGCTTGCTGTTTTCCAAGTTCTCTTTTGAAAGAGGTTTCAATCTTCTCTGCCTTCTCTTGGGCTGAAACAAGAAGATGAAGATGATTTATCTCCCCAGCTCAGGAAAGGGAGTTTCCCATCTTCACTGCGTGAAGGGGACCTTGGCCAAGGTGCTTGGAGTGGCCACCATCTGGGATAGCCCAGGGCTTCATGCGAGATTTGAGGACGTGGTGCTGGGTGACCCCAGAGCAGCAGAGACCATCTGGGCAATCACTGTGCTTGCTTTGGGCAGGGACAAACCCATGTGGTCAGGCTGATTTCGTTGTGCTCTGGTGGCAAAGGACATCTCCATCCCTGACCACACAGGGCTGTCTCACTGGGCTCCGTATTGAGCACTTAGGTCTCCACCTCCACCCCTGCAAAGACGAAGAAATTCCAAAGTGCAAATATCCTGATGTCGTCGGTGAAGATTATGAAAGTTGAAGACAACGACAATGTTTCTGGTCTGGGTTTTTTCCAGGAGGCATGGGGGGGGAAGGTCAGTAGGTTCTGAAGCCAGCTGGAAAAGCAGCAGGTGGGGAAACTGGTTTGGAAGGACCAAGGATGGTGGTCATTGCTGGGGAGGAGGTTGGGCAGAGCTGCTCTGTTCCTTTGAGCTGCTGTGTGGGATGCAGTTGTGGGAAGAACTGAAAATCCTCTTTCAGTCAGCAGGATCTGACCCCTCTAGCCTGGGATATGAACAGGGGTCTGGCTTTCCTACCTCTCCCGCTGCTTTCCAAGCTCAAAGGCAGCCAGGGAATTGCTCAGTCAGGGGATGCACCTCATTGCTCTTTGGCCCCTGGGTCTGCCTACAGATGCAGAAGAAACAAATCATTTTCCTAATCTGTTGTGTGTTGCAAATTATTTCCTTTTGCTCCCCAGTCCCACAACACCCACCTGCTCAAAAAGGTAGATGTGCAGGGTGGTGGGCGCTGTGGTGATGGGTGCTTTGCTGTGTGATGGCCCCTTGGGCCTACAATGCAGCTGAGATGAGCGCGGGATGACTCACATATGTGAGATGTGCAGCTGCTCCCGAGGTAGCTTCAAGACAAGCAAGAGAGCACCAAGAGGTCCTATTTGCTCAGCTGGGACAGCCTGCCCTGCTCCCCTCCCTCAGGGGACCACACAGGGGGCAATCTGCTGCTGGGTCACCCCTGGAAGAGATGGACAGCCCAGACACAGTGGGGACCATTTTCCCCAGTCTAATAATTGTTATGTATAATTATTATTTCTAACACCTAATAGCTCTAATATTATTCCTGATAAGGCTTATTTTATTCATATACCACCACTCCTTTCAGCACCAGTCCTGCCCAGGAAGCTGGTGGTGCCAGGGGACAAGTCTGTTCAGGAAACAGTGAAACAGCCATGTGTGCACAAGCATTTTCCTCCCTTTTGCTAAAATTCCAGGAAGCACAAGGAAATACGGCTGGCCACGCCATTGTGTGGAGTCTGGTCCTGCAGCATCAGAGATGTGGCTCAGGGCAACCAGTGGGGATCCTCTATGATCCTCCTTTTTCCTATTCAAGTTTAAATTTCCCCTTCTTCCTCCAAAAAAAACCCCTTCTGCTCAGTTTTGAAGAGCCAGCCATGACCCTCATGTCTTGGAAAATCCCAGTTCCCTTGACATGAGCAGCTCCATGAGGATCATCCACCACCTTAAAGGAGCTGGGGACAGGGATAAGTTTGGGCACCTGAAGAGTGGGTTTGCCTTGAGAAAGTGTCACCCATCATGAAGGGCCCCATGATCTGGAGGTTGACATATGGTCTGGAGGTGGGACACATCTCTGTGGATCTTAGAGAGCTGGTTGTTACCAGAAAATGGGGAAAATACTGCCATTGGCTGCACAGAAAACTCAGCATCTCTCCTGTAGGCAAGGGACCCAATCCAGCACCTCATTAGCTCATTAGAGCCCACCTCGATGGGTTCCCCAGGGCACTGGATGCTCTCAGCTGTTGCCAGTTGCCCTTATGGGGGGGGTATACTGAGCACCACCTGGAGTGGGAGTGGTTGTGGGAGATATGGGCTATAAAAAGTCCCTGGGCAGCAGTTGCTCCTTGTGCTGGACTCTGGTAGGCAGGATGAGGCCTGGTAGCAGCCTGGGGTTTGCTCTTTTCTGCTGGGTTTTGGGTGAGGTGGTTGCTTATGACCCCTGGGACCTCCTTAAAGGGGAGGTAGAGATATGGAGGTACAGAGGGAATCCTTCCTTGGGACAGCCTTGTGCCTTCTCCCAGCCCTCTCCGTGGGCGGACATCTCCCAGATCCAGGCTGCTGCCCTGCTGCACCCTGTGGCTGTTCGGTGCCAGGAGGCACAGATGGTGGTCACGGTGCACAGGGACCTCTTCAGCACGGGGCACCTGGTCAAGACCACAGACCTGACCTTGGGCTTGGCTGCCTGCCTGCATGTGGCCCAGAATGCTGCTGAAAGCACAGTGACCTTTGTGGCTGGGCTGCACGAGTGTGGCAGCACCCTCACGGTAAGGCTGGGGATTGGGGCTGGAGCCCCAGGGTGAGGGTCTACCTCTTGGCTACAGCTCAGTGCCTTGGGATGCTGGGGCTGGCAGGGGGTTGTGGTGTAGTTGCCCTCAGGGAAATGCTCCAAAGCCTTTCCCAGAGGCTGAACATCTCAGTCTGCTTTTGAAGGTCGGCAGAAGCTGTGCTGTCCCATACTGGGGGTTGTGTGAGCAGGGAAGGGTGTGAGAAAGCAGAGAAACTAGTCTTTTCCTGGTTAATACAAATCTAAATCTTCTAGTACTACTTATGCTGTTGCTGCCAACTCCAGGGTGGAGTCCAGAAGACCTGGTGCTGGCAGCGACAGCAGCAAGCCAGCAGTGGCTCTTTCCGTCAAGAGGCATCTGGGTGCTGCTTGAGTGTAGCATGAAGCTGCTTCACAGAAAACTTCAATTCAAAGTGTTCCCTTTCCCCTGGGAGAGGCTTGGGGCCATGAGGATGAGCAAGTACCCCTCCCCATACTCCATCCAGCAGATATCTTCATTAAATCCCCCTGAGCAGAAGTTACCCTCTGATACCCAGGGGGAGAGAGTTTCCTTTTTGTTGTTCTGGGACATGGAAACCAGCAGGAAAAAAACAAGAATCAGCTTAAGCCTCTCTGCATCCAGCCCTGCTGCCGGCCAGAGGCTGTCCTGAGACAGGCTGGAGCAGCTTCCTAGCCCATCCCTGCAGCAGGATGAGTGCCACCAGCTTACCTCCAGCACAAATGCTACTACTGGCTGAGGTCCAGAAGAAGCATCTCAGCACTGAGTCTTCAGGCTTAGGTCCAGAAGAAACATCTCAGCACTGAGTCTTCAGGCTTAAAGGTGCTTCTCTGTGTGTGTGGAGCCAAGGCACAGGGCTCTTAATGACTGGATCATGTGTCTTCTCTTTTCCCCAGGTGACCCCTGATGCTCTAGTCTACAGCATGAGCTTAAACTACAACCCAGTTCCTACGGGCAACCCTGTCATTGTCCGCACCAGCCCTGCTGTGGTTCCTATTGCGTGTCACTACCCAAGGTGAGCTAGTGCCAATGACTCCCAGGCAATTCCTGCTGCTGCTGCAGAGCATTTAACTATGGGTATCTGTTCCCCAGCAGGGACAATGTGAGCAGCAATGGTGTCAAGCCCACATGGGCACCCTTCCACTCCACCCTGCCCTCTGAGGAGAAGCTGCCCTTCACCCTGCACCTCATGAATGGTAGGTTTGGGGCCAGGGTCTCCTCTGGTGCAGGGCACCCTGGGCTGACCTCTGAGGTGGCCACTCTTGCCCTGGTGCTGGTATCATCTGTACTCCTGGAGGAGATGGGGTTTTTGGTACAGTTTTAGTGAGTACCCAGGGCCTTGTGCCCGTTGGGGTTTCCTTTGGTGGAAGCAGTGAAGTGCAAGCTGGCTTCCCATTCATGAGTACCTGGTGACCTCTCTCCTTCCAGGTGACTGGAGCACTGAGAGAGACTCCACTGTATTTCAACTGGGAGAAGTCCTCCACTTCCAAGCTCATGTCAACACAGAGAACCATGCCCCTCTGAGGCTCTTTGTGGACAGCTGTGTGGCCACCCCAACCCCAGAGAGGAGCTCTTCTCCCCAGTATGCTTTCATTGACTTCAATGGGTAAGAGCCAGCTGTGCCCTTTAGAGACACCTTTCTGCAGGTTATGGATATCTCTGAGTAGCCATCGCTTTTGTGTCTAGGTGCCTGGTGGATGGGCAACTGGATGATGCCACCTCAATGTTTATATCCCCAAGACCCAGGCAAGATATGCTTCAGTTTGTAGTGGATGCATTCAAGTTTGCAGGAGACTCCAGCAATCTGGTAAATCCTCCTAAAGCACATGGAGTCCCTTGTCTAGGTGGGGGTTATAGTGTCACCCTGTTACAGCTGATGTGGTTTTGTCTAGAATCTCATTCCCAAGTTAACTGCCTCATAGCAATGTATGCATGAGGTCACCCTGTATGACTGCTGCTGGATCACAGCCCTGTGAGCCACGAATCTTCCTTGGAGACCGCTTCTGATACTGGTCAAGACAAGCCCTTCTGATGGGCTTCAATAGCTGAATCCTTAAGTGGCTTGAAGGAAGCAGAGGTTCTTGAGCTGCTCTGGGGACTTGGTGCTCCCATTGGAGACCAGCTTCATAGTGCAAGGGAAAGCCATAAAGGCAAAAGATAGCCTAACCCCTCTGCTCTGCCTGGCCTCCCCAGATCTACATCACCTGCCACCTGAAGGTCTCCCTGGCTGACCAGGCTCCAGACCCTCTGAACAAGGCTTGCTCCTTCAACAAAGCCAGCAATCTGTAAGTAGCTGGAATAGCTGCTTGCCCAAGGCTGAAGAGCCTGGGCTTCTCATCTGGTGTGTCACCTTCCAGGAAGGTGGGGTTGGCCATCTGGGTGGGAGGAGTCTGCTTTCCCCTAGGAGACCCCAAAGCATGTGAGGGATTCCTACCATAGGTTGGGCTGGTCACCAGGCTCTCTTCTAGCTGGGGTCCTGTGGAAGGCACTCGGGATATCTGCTCCTGCTGTGAGATGAGGAGCCGTGGCTTGGCCAGGCACTCAAGGAGGCTCCCTGCTCCCCACCGATGGCAAGGAGGACATGCCTGGAGAGAACTGACCTCCCAGCTTGGTATGTCTCAGTGTGTCTCTTGATCTTTGTCACCATCACGGTAACTTGCTCAGAGCTGTGTGGCTGGAGCTGCCTCACTACCTGTTGGCTCCTCAGTCCTAATCCAAGACTGGGGAGAGCTAGTCTGTGTGCTCAAATGTCCTCCCTTTCTGATCCCTTGGTGAAAGAAGCAGATGTTGTGGTTGGACCTCTCTTCATCCACAGCTGGCAGGATCACCCAGTTAGGAGGATGCCCCAACAAGGTTAGGGCAAATGCAGGGAATGGAGGTGGCTTGTGTGGCAGGTCCCAACTCTGGCCATGACCACCTCCTTACTTCTTCCTAGATGCAGGTCACCTGTGGATGGTATTGGTGCTGGCTGCAGTTGCTGGTTTGGTCATCCTGATCCTTGCTGTTCTTGGAGCTCTGGCTCTGCTGGAAACCCAGCAACCCCCTTTAAGTCACCACTTTCAACTTTTTCAGTCTATCCAATAAAAAAAACAAATTGAAGGACTATGAGAGTCTTGGATGGGGAGGTGGAGAAGTCTTGCTGTAGAGAGACAGATAAAGCAAACTTTTGTGCTAACTTTAACTGTGCTTCTTTGCCTCCCTAAACCCACTTGGAGTAGCTCATTCTCTGAAGCCCTGTCCTCAGCAGAGCTTTGTACAGCCTTACACTCCCATGAACTACTCCCAGAGCACCTAGTTGGGAACTGATGCCAAAGAATCACCCAGGTGCTCTTTTTTTTTGTTTCTAGAAGTGTGGAGTTTAGCCCCAAACCATTTTACCTTTCTGTGGAGCTACTTTGGTCTGCTCCATATTTGTAACTCCTTACTCAAAAATGGTTTAATAAAACTTGGCTCACTTTCCTCCTGCCTGAAGTGGTTTCTGGGAGAGAAATCAAGTTTTTCTGGATGAGGAAGGGAGCACTATTTGAGGGTTGGTGGGTTGGGCTCTTCCTGACACAGACAACAGCAGGAATTCCAGTCCCTGCTCCAAGGACTGTTTTCGCATAGTTCTATGTAACAAGCCTTGGCTGAAATGTATAAACAGTCCTTGGGGCAGGGACTGGAATTTCTGGCCCCACTCCCCCTTTCAGAAAGGGGCTTTCTGACATGCCTGGGTCGTATTTGTTTTTTTTCCTCGCTGTGCTGTAAAACTTGCTGCACTGCTGAGTGGAGGAGCCCCATAAGGGCAAGATGTTTGCACCCCAAACCAAAGATATGTAGCTCTCCACTAGCTGGAAGAGGTTCCTTCTTTAGGCAGCAGCAGGAACTGGACCAGCTGAACATTTTGAGATGCAGTGTTTGTTGTCAGAGCAAATCTAGATGGCTGGATTCAAGGAAAACGGAGACCTGTGAGGGGCTGGGGCTTGCTTGCAGCATGGCCGGCTCTTGAGCTGGTTTTGCAGGGGGCGTGAGGACTTCTGCAACCTCTTGGCCTGCTCTCAGAGAGCTTGGGCAGCTCCCTTGGCTGTCAGGACAGTGATGTATTGCACAACCTGGCATGTCTTTAGGTGCCTTCCAGCACCTTGGAGACCCTCAGCCAGATGTCCTTTAATACCTTGCACCACTATCTTTAGTACAAGATGCCAGGGTGGACTTGAGACTTTGGGCCGCTTAAACCCTCATTGCATCACTTTCCTTGGCTGCTTATGAATCAAAAAGCAAAGTAGCCATCTCAAAATGGCAAGATTAGTTCTGGGGTTAGATGAAGGAGCTGCACTGTGGTGGTGTTTGGTGGTTTTTTCTGGGTTTTTTTTTTGGTTAGGTTTTTTTGGGGGGGTTGGGGTTGTCAGTGTGGCTTCTTTCCTCATCCAGATAATCTCACCCCAGCTAGAGGGGTTTGGTCCTTGTCTTGCAGCAAAATGGGAGGCAGGAGCATTTAGGAGGAGAAGCTGAGAGAAGCATTCAGCACTCTGAGAGCTGTGAGCTATCTGCTGTTCTGGCGGAAAGGAGAAAAGGGCAGGGAAACATGGGTGGGAGTGATCTCAAAAGCACTCTAGCCCAACACTAGATGTATCAGCCTGGCAACGTCCATAGGTGAAGATTCTTCTACCACTGTGTGCCCAGCGCAAGGCTGCCTAACCCTTCTAGAGCAGAAATCTTTCCTCACCCAACCTGAACCTCTCAGACCATGAGTTATGGCTGCTGACTGATCCTTCTTAATCAGCATCTCTAGATGTTCTGTGCCCTGATCATCCCCTGGCATGTGTGCCCAGAACAGGGTCTGTTTGGTTTGCTGGGACACAGAGGAGCCTTTTAAATGCAAACCCTTCTCTGTGCCACCCAGCACAGCTCCCCTGCAGCCATTCAGCCAAAATATCTGAGCTGACTCCAGGAAGAAAGACAAATATTGGCAAAATTTGCTCTACAAGAAAAGCAGAGCTGGGGAAATGCTTTCTAGAGCAACTGTCCTGCTCCAGAAGCTCTTGCCTCTTCCCAGGCAGCATCCCAGGCTCTGGCGAGGCTCAACAGCAGCACTGACCTTGCTGTCTGGTGAAATTTTTGCCTTAAGATCTTGTTTTAAGGAAAAATGAGATGTGCTTTAAAGTCTCCTTTACACAATGGGGGAAAACCCACTGGGGTTTGTGCTTTTCCTGTGCACTGGGACTTTCTGGTCTCTGCCTCTTTCAAAAAACTGAGCTTATGCTCTTTCCCAACTGTGCTGGTCCTTGCAGCCAAGGCCCTGGCTGAGCAGTGATGCTCTCTCAGCCGCTTATTTACTGATTCAGCATCGCCTGGTGCCATTATCACCCTGATGCATGGGGCTCGGTCTGCTGGAATCCCTGGCATTTCTACGCAAGTGCCAGTCTCAAGGTATTTTAAACACGCAGGAGAAATCCTGGACATGCCGAAGCAGCAGGGCTGGGGCATCAGCTCCTGGGGAAAAGGCAGAAGGTTTTATGCTGGCCCATAAAGCTTCACATGGGTGGTTTTGGGGGATGTTGAGTTAGTCACAAGCTCCAAACCCTGTGGGATTTCTGCTGGGAGTGGGCTGGGTGATATCTGCCACCAAAACTTTCTGTTTCTTTTAATTTTTCCCAGAAATGGCTCAGCTGCTCCAGCTCAAACATCCCAAGAGGAGGCTTTCTACTGTCTCTAAGGCTTGCCAGAGACATTCTGAAAAATGGAGGGAGTTTTGGGGGGTGAAACAGAACGTCCCTCTTTACAGAGCCAACAGGATGCTTGCAGAGCCCTGGCAGAGAAAAAAAGAGTTAAAGATGCTCAAAAGAAGGGACAGAAATTCCAATAATGAGGCTTGAAAACATACAAGGTTTATTTTTAAGCAGCTTTCCCATTTCCCAGCTGTGAGGAGCCAGGCAATGCTGGGGGGTGGGATACAAGCCCGGTGTTTGGGCTGGAGCTGAGAGCACGTGGGCTCCTGGCCTCACCAGCACATCAGCATCTGAGCGGAAAACCAAAGTCCCAGGAGGTAGAGGGCAGGGATGGGACCCACAGAGGGCCAGGAAGCACCCAGATCAGGATCCTGGACCCTGCTCTCTGCACTCCTGTCACACCCTCAGCAGCCTTGGAAAGCCCCTTATCATCTTATAACCTAAACAAGTCACTTTGTACCAGTCTCCCCGTCTCCAGCTTCTGCTGAGTTTTATAAACATCTTCCCCAAAGAGGCTGACGAAGATGTTTTCTCTCGCCTTGGGCAGCCCGGGAACAGGGGGTCCCAGTACCCTGGAAATGACTCGCTCATGCTGCCCCTCTCCCTGCACCCATGAGGGCTGGCCTTTGGGTGCCATTGGTCCCCAAATGGGAGCCCAGGGGCGGATAGTTCCTGGGGGGATATAAAGGCTGGAGAAGCAGCCCTGGCTCTCTGTGCCGGGGTTTCCTGGAAGAAGGAGAGATGGGACCTGAAAGCAGCTTGATCCTCACCCTTCTCTCCTGGGCAGCGGGTGAGGTGGCTGCCTACCCACCCTGGGATTTTTCCTGGAGTGACCCAGCAAGTCGGGGTGCCCAGGCAGACCTCCATGGCTGGTCTTCATGGATGGAGGACCCCCACTCTCGAGCCATCTCCAGACAGCATCCAGTGACAGTGCAGTGCCAAGAGGCTCAGCTGGTGGTGACAGTGTACAGGGATCTCTTCAGTACCGGCCGCCTGGTCAATGCAGCTGACCTGACGCTGGGACCGGCAGCATGCAAGCATTCCTCGCTGAACCCTGCCCACAACACTGTCATCTTCACTGCTGGCCTCCACGAGTGTGGCAGTGTCGTGCAGGTAAGACCTTCTCCCTGCGGTTCTTTCCCCAGTCCCAGGATTCTGCCTGGCACCCTCTCCCTGGAGCAGCTCCAGGCAGCAGGACAAGGCACTGGGCATCCCCCATGGTGCTGGGGCAGCTCTGGATGCTGGATGCAGAGCACCATTGAGGAACACCCTAGTGGAAGGACGAGAGGGTATTTCCCCCAAACCAGAGTGATTTTCCCCAAAGCTGCTTTGCCTTTCAGCCAGAGACACACCAAAGTGTGTAAAGACCTCATATGAGACATGTTGCTCATGTTTTGGCCCGTTAGGAAGTTTAACTCACTGAGAACAGAGCAGGGCTCCTTCTCCACCCATTTTCCCAGGCTTTTTCCCCCTTTCCCAGCATTTCCCAGTTGGGAAAGGATGGCTCCATGACTCGGTGGTGGTGGGAGGTGGGGTGGACTCTCTGCCAGCTTCTCACCACTTTTCTGCCCAGATCACGCCGGATTCCCTCATCTACCGCACACTCCTCAACTATGACCCCAGCCCTGCCAGCAACCCCATCATCATCCGCAGCAACCCCGCCGTCATCCCCATCGAGTGCCACTACCCCAGGTAAAGCCTCCCCATCCTCCAGACCCTCCAACCTGGTCCCCCGGGACCAGCAAGGGGCTGTATCCTGATGCACAGTGGTCCTTGCCCAGGAGGGAGAACGTCAGCAGCAACGCCATCCAGCCCACCTGGGCTCCCTTCAGCTCTGCACTGTCAGCAGAGGAGAGGCTGGTGTTCTCCCTGCGCCTCATGAATGGTAGGTGGGAAGGTATCCTGACCCATGGACAGGGATTTTCTACCCTTTTCTCAGTTGGAACCATACTGGGGAAGCCAACCCTCCCCATAGCAAACACCAGTGCTCCTGCTTTTTTGGCTCTGGTCCCACAGGAGCTCGGGGACGGCTGCAGCCACCCCCTCTTTGTCACTCCCTTGCAGAGGACTGGAGTGCCGAGAGACCCTTCACTGGTTTCCAACTGGGTGACATCCTCAATATCCAAGCAGAGGTGGCCACCGAGAGCCATGTCCCACTGCGGTTGTTCGTGGACAGCTGCGTGGCCGCCCTGAGCCCTGGCACTGATTCCTCACCCCACTATGCCATCATTGACTTAAATGGGTGAGCACCAGGAACACACCAGCAGCGGTGCTGGGGGGGGATACCTGCCAGGATGCTGACCCCTGTCTCCATCCCACACTAGATGCCTGGTTGATGGGAGATCCGATGACACTAGCTCTGCCTTCATCACCCCCCGGCCCCGGGAGGATGTGCTGCGCTTCAAGATAGATGTGTTCAGGTTTGCAGGGGATGCCAGGAACCTGGTAAGGCTGCGTGTCCCTCCTTGCCAGCCCCAAACCAAGCTGGTGTCCCCCACCAGAAGGTCCTCACCTCTCTCCCTTGCCTTCCTCACAGATCTACATCACTTGCCACCTGAAGGTGACCCCAACAGACCAAGTCCCGGACCCCTTGAACAAGGCTTGCTCCTTCAACAAAGCCAGAAACACGTGAGTAGCCACCACACTGGGATGGGACATGTCTGAGCAGGTCCCTGCCAGCATCCTGCAGCCCTGGGGATGCATCATGGACCTAGACTCGGGGGTCACGAATGCCCTGGAGTGGGCACCAATGACACTGCTCCCACCCTGCTACAGCTGGGCACCCGTTGAAGGCACCCGGGACATCTGCAGCTGCTGCGAGACAGGCAACTGTGAATCCCCTGCGCTCTCCCAGAGGCCTAACACTTTGGAACAATGGCCCAGCCGCCGCTTCCGCCGCCACAGTGCCAACGGTAGGGTCCCCACTGGGACAGAGGGGACACCCTGGGGTTGCGGGATGACCCCACCTCATCGCTCCTTCCTCCCCAGGGAAAGAGGCTGAAGCCGATGTGGTCATTGGCCCCATGCTCCTCTCAAGGGACCTGGGCCCTGCAGAAGAGCGGCAGGAGGAAGGTCAAGGTGAGTCCCCGCCGGCTGTCACCCACACTTGTGGCGTGGCCCCGGTGGCAGGTGCTAACAGCCCCCCTTGGTTTCGCAGGTGGGGTGATGGCAGGGCCCAGCGTGGTGACAGGGCTGATCTGCGTGGTGGCCGGCGCGGGGCTGGCCAGCGTGGCGCTGGCTCTGGGCACGGGGCGCAGGAGCTGCGTCCGTGCCTTGGCATGAGCGTGAGGCGAGAGCCAAATAAAGCCTGGGAAGGACAAAACCGCCTCCGTGTCCTCCCTCTGCGACGGCACCCTGGGGACATGTCCTGGCTGGGGGCTCTACCAGGGAGGGAGCGTCCGTCCCCGGCAGGTGGGGGAAAGCCGGAGCCCCTCAGCGGCCCAAGGGGCTCCCCAACATCTCCACCCAGGCCTCAGCCCTCCTTGGGGCTCACTTTTGGGAGCTGCCGCGCTCCTGGGTGACGCTGGGGACAGTCCCCGCGCCGTGAGGAGCCCCAGCGGTGCCCCCCGGCCTCCACTCGCCGCTCCTGGAGGGGAGGGGAGGGAAGCAGGGGGTGGGGGCTCCTGCGCAGCCGGAGGGAACCTCAGGTTCTGCGGGGGGCGTGTTTGGGGGGACCCCCCTGGAACGGGTCAAGAAACACCCGGTAACCGGGCTGGGGACGGCTGGAGGGGCCGCCCCGCCTCTCGCTCTTCTCCCCGCCTATTTAGGCCCCGCCCGCCCGGTTCCCGCTGTCGTGGCGGTTCCTGGTTCTTTCCGGAGCGGCGGCTCAGGTGTCCCGTCCCGTCCCGCTCCGCTCCGCTCCGCTCCGCTTCGTTTCGCTTCGCTTCACTTCACTCCGGTCCTTCTCCCGGCCGGCTGCAGCCCAGGGAACCGCCATGTCCCCGCTGGCCGCAGTCTCATCCCCGACCTGCCCTGGGCCCTGAGGCCGGGGCAGGTGCGGGGCGGGGGCCGGGCGCGACGGTAGGCAGGAGGAAGGGTCCGGGCTGGGGCAAGGAGCGAGCTCAGGGGGTTCCGTGGCGAGGAACGGGCTCTGCGGGGCTGGAGCGCGGCGAGGAGCCGGGAACAGCTGCCCCGGGCGACCGGCGACAGGGGCCGCGGGAGCGGGGTCTCACCGGGCTGAGCCCCACGGGGAGCTACGCCCCTGGCCCGGACGGACTCCGGTGGGACGCGATGATCTCGAGGGTCTTTTCCAGCCTGAGGGATTCTATGATTCTGATTTTCAGTGCCAGTACAATGCTCTTTATTCCGGGCCCGGGGTTGTCCCTTTCCCGTCCAGCCCCACGGTTTTTATTCCAGCTCCACCAATTCCGTCCAGGATTTCAGCTCCAGTTCCAGCTACGGATCCAGGTCCATCACCACAGTGACTATTTCAGCTCCAGCTCCAGGCCTACAGCTTAATTCAGGCACCACCTCTGGACTGTTTCAGTTCCAGCCCCAGAGTCACTATTTCAGCCATAGTGGTGTGAGATTGTGGCCGTCGCGCTGTGACCTTCCCTCATGTCAGCGGACTCTGGTCCAGCCCAGCACCATCCCAGATCCAAGCCAACGGTCGGTGGTTCACATCCAGCTCCAGCTACAGGATCTTCATTTCAGACTGTACAGAGAGCTATTACTACAGACTCACCTCCATGTGCTTTCAGCTCTGTCCCCATGATTGTGATTTCAGATGTTGTCCTAAAAATTGTGATGTCACTCGTGTCCATAAAAGTGTGATGTCAGCTCTGTTCCAACCATATTTAATTCAGCTCTGGCCCTACAAGTGTGATGTCATTTGTGTCCCTACAAGTGTGATGGCAGCTCTGTCCTTACCATCTTTATTTCAGATCTAGACCTACAATTGTGATGCCAGCTCCGGCCCTGCAATTGTGATTTAAACTGTTGTCCTAACAATTGTGATGTCACTCATGTCCCTACAAGTGAGGTGTCACCTCTGTCCCTGTGTGATTTCCCCCCTATCACTTGTGTCCCTGCAAGTGTGATGTCAGCTCTGGCCCTACCATCTTTATTGTAGCTCTAGCCCTACAAGTGTGATGTCACTCGTGTCCCTACAAGTGTGATGTCAGCTCTGGCCCTACAATCTTTATTTGGCAGCTCTGAGCTCTTCGCTGAGGGACGCTTCTGCTCTGCCTCCGGCTCCAGCTCCACTCTCGCTGCTTCAGCTCCAGCTCCAGGATCTTCCTTTCATGCCCGACACGGGGGGTTTTTTTCAGCCTCAGCACCAGGTGACTTCAG
>VZZY01001366.1:0-10371 GCA_013400335.1 Eurystomus gularis
GACCAGCTGCGGACTCCCACACAATATTAATACCTATATTTTTTAAAAATAATGATTCGTTTGCTGCCTTCCTAGAAAAGGGAGGTTTGTATCTTTCATTCTTGCTTATTTAAAAATTTTATTACTTTTTTCAGCATAAGCTCATAACTTTAACATTCACCTTTAAAAATTAATATCTGTAATGAAGTGTGTGGGAGGGATTTTGAAATCTACATGATCTCATACTCCTAGATTGCTTGGCAGAAGGTGCCTCAGTGACACGGTTTCTTAGCAGCCATTGAGAGCTGTGGTCATAACTCTTCAATAAACCTGATTGCTTTAGCAATATACTTGCTGTGATTTCTGTTCACTTCTTGTGTGACACACCTTGTCTTGGGTAAAGCCTTCTGTTATATCTGGTCTCCCATGGTAGGAAGATTTCAATTGTTTCGATAGTAAATTTTTGGAGGAAAACTAAAATAAATACAGATATGCAGTCTACTAATGGATAACTGAAACTTTTATCTAACTGTCTCCAAAATCTCAAATCCAATTAGGATTGGCTGCCTGGCTGATGTTTGTCTAATGCAGGCTTGGATGATGTGGAAATTTATAAATTTTCATCTGAAGAAATGGAGAGAGCATGTTAAGAACCAAATTCCAAAGAAAAAAATAACTAAACCAAGGATCAGACTAACAAAAAAGGAACCAGAGGTCAGTGGCATAATATTTTAAGTTTTTTCTAGGCCAAATGTTTTTGTATCAGATGTATCATCTTTTCTACAAAAGAGCATCCTTTCTGTAAAAGAGCAAAACAATCTGTCTTTTGACATGCAGAAAATATAAATAATATTATAGCTTTTTCAAATGTTAGGGCGTGTTCTTCTATGATTTCCTATTGCTAACAGGACAGCACAGAGTGTTAACTGCATTAAGTGTTAGCGCTGGGTGATCTTCAGGATCATTCACTGAACTCCATGTTAATCTAAATGCAAGAAATATTTCATGAAACTGGATTTAATGATTCCAGGGTTTTCTTACCATTTTAGCAGCATTGTAAAAAAATGATTAAAAAACTAGTTTAACACCAGCAAAAGAAAATAATCTGAAATTCCTGCTCTATTTAATAAATTCTGCTTCTATTAAGTTTCAGACTGTTAAAATTGTTTGTTTGTTCTTCTATATGAAGATACATCATGTAAAGAACAACAAACTCACTGAAAAAACTCCAAAAGAACATCGTAGTAGCTGGCAAAGGGCAACTAATAGAGAAAGACTTTTAATTGAATGATGTTGTAAAATTTCCAGTTTCCATTGTTATGTAAATTAAATAAGTTAAATGGGAGTTATGAAGATTCAGGAGAGTGAAATTTCATATTCTTGTTCACCTAGAAAACACTGGATGGAGTTACATATGAAAGATTGGGAATCACTTCTCAGATCTGGGTAGAGCTTTGAAAAGTGCACTTTCTTGAGAATTTTGCCGCAGGTTGGCTCTCTTTCAGAACTTGGTCTTTATGTATTAGTGTCTACTAAGAGGGGTTGAAGCTCTTCGCATTCAGAGATTACTGGGTCAGCATTAGCTGAAACCTATTGGAATATTCTGCATCATAATAGTGCTCATAACATTTTTCTTTATCATTCCAGAGCAACCTCTCAGCTCTGGAATGATATGCTGCAGATGCCTTTTTTTTTTCTCCTTTCTCTGGTTTAGCATATCCTTCTCTCCTTTCCAGATGATTAACCTCCTTGCTTTTCTGTGATGTTTTATGAAAGTAGTGCAATTCTTAAGTTCCCAGGATGATTACAGTTTGGAATAGCAGCAGTGATACTGTAGCTTGGTTCTTTGCTTCAACTGAGGAAAACGAAGAATAGCACAGGCATTATAGCTCTCTGGCTGCGTATGTGGAAATATGTTGTACGATGTTTATCAGTTTATCATATTTCTAATTGCAAAAATATTCACACTTGTAGAAATACTCTGAAGGAGAAATTGGGTTCCACTGAAGCCAGTAGTTTAGTTGCAGACATTAGCCATAAGTAATTTCTTTAGTGTACTGGAAGAAAAATAGACTCCTCTTGTCCTCCAGCTCTTCAGATGAGAATTCAGGCTTGTTTGCAGTTAGAGTGTCTGTACAGTGGTGAGGGATGATTTGCTTAGGATCCCAACAGTATCGGAAAAGAATATGTATTTGAGATTGTGAGGTCTGTAGAGTTATGTAGCCAAAATAATCAAGTTCAGATTTAATTGGCAAAAGAGGACTATAAGTGTACCTGAAGTCCTTCATATACTGCTTTGTTCCATCTGTCCTGTTGCAGCATCTCTTCATGCTGTGGCCTGAGCTTCTTAAGCTAATGACAGACCAAGCCAGTAAGTGTGAAATGGCAGACTGCCTAGAATAGCACATGCCTGACTGGGGTAATGCTAAGAGTACTGTATAAAGGGAAAAAAAATCTGAAGGAGTCAGTAAAAATGATTTAAGAAATAACAGAGAACAACTAAACTAAGATCCTGGTTAAACTAAGATGTCACTGAAGAAGAGGCACTGCTTATTACTTGTCTTTTGAATAATTACTAATTAGCTAAGAATGGTCAATTGGCCCTCTGAAGAGAGCTTACAATGGGGGCCAACAAGTTTCTGTGCTGACATACTAATAAACAAACTGCTGAGGTAGCAAAATCTACAAACAAAATTATTCTGAATTTCTTACAGCAGAGAGTTGCAGAAAGATCTTACAAACATGGAATAAGTGAAAAATGGCAAATTCCTAATTTGCAATGCAATTCCTAAACTTCTTAGCTACTCAAAGTAACGCAGATTATGGAGAGAGGGAAAAGGAAACGTAGTTTATACATACAATGGACTTCAAACTAGCATTTGTCTCATTAAAGATTTTAAATAAATGATTTTTTTTTTTCCTACAAACATCAGGTCAATTCCCTGTTGCAATACAAAGAAAAAACAAAAACCACTGAAAAATACTTCAGCTAGTATGTACCATCCATTGTATAAACCTGTGTGTATCTACATCCCCAAGATTGTATGCCGTGTCAATGGCACCATCTGAAAAGATAATGGCCAGAAAGATAGAAAAAAGATGACAGTAAGAGAAGAGACTACCACCTCGCTCAGAAAATCTCCAATAGGAGACACCACACAGTTCTAAAACCCTAAGTGATTTTGAGCAGGTAAATAGCAAATTACTGTTTTTTATTTCTCATGACATAAGAATAGACAATTTTAATGTAGCAGTAAGCGTTTATTTTAGGTACTTAACGCCAAGTTATTTTCAACTTAAGCTTGCTTTGCAAAAAATTTTCTTGGTGTAGTTTCTATATCTTTTCATGTGAGGCAAAATGGTGTTTGTTTAGTGTACTTTTAATTTAAAATTGCAGCTAACTTTGTCAATGGAGCAGCAAAATTAGAAGGTGGAGCATCAGCAAGAGTAGGAAAATCAAGACCAGCATGAGAAGACAAGCTGGTAGCAGAAGAGAACATTTGACAGAAGATGTCAAATGGATGCACAACTTGGATGTCTTATTTCAGTGAACACTATCAGGTTATATTCTAAAATATTTTTGTTAATAACCCTACATTTATGACAAGATTGTCTTTGACCTACCTTAGCCCAGTAGTCATTTCCAAATTTCACTTGGCTTTTACAATGAAAACAGATGAATCAGTTTGAACTTCTGGCTCTGTGATCAGAAGTTATTACATTTCTGTAATATTTTATTTAATTACAATATATGACATATTCTGTAATAGAATATCTGTCTATTCATTTGTTTTTACAACACAAAAATTCTGTACCAGAAGATCTTACCAGGTCTGTCTGTTCCCGCTCCCGCCTTCCCAAGAATTTTTTTTCTTCGTCTTGCAGGGAGTAAGAGGTATATCTGAAGTAGCGAGGTAAAAAAGCAAAAATTGTTCTATACCAGATTTTTCCTTTACAATTACAGATTTAGAAAGAAGGCAAGCTCTGACAGGACATCACTAATCTTGTTTCAGTATAAAGGTGAGACTAATGTTTAGGAAAGATGCAAGTTTTGTGCCTTGGGAAAAACGCTAGACTGCCTGTTGGATTGGCCTTGGATTGTATCGTCTTGTATGGGGCAGGGGCGGGGGGAAGCAAAGCAGCCAATGAATCTGTAGTATAACATTAGCCCTGTTGAAATAAAAGCTAAAACTTCCAAATATTTCTAAGGAGCAAGTATTTCATGCTTGCAATCCCATGTGCTAGATTTTTTTTTTTTTCCTCTAATTTGTAACAAATACATCTTCAACTTCTGATTCTACTTAGAAAATGGTTCAAGAAAAGGGATCAAACGATACTGCAACGAATGTTTCACCAAGCACAACTTTTTGTTTCTTTCTTAACCTGTATATAATAATTCATTTCAGTCTGACTCCAGGGGTTTATGTCTATGAAGATATTCATTTGCTCCTTATGTGAACGCTTTCTCTGGATATGACTTTAGTATTTATATTATAAAAAGATGAATATTTTTTTTGTAGGTAATGCTCATAGATCTGAGTCTGGTATCTCAGTGTTGGGTAAGTTTCATGAACTCACTTTCTTATTTGCCATAACTTTCTCTCTGTGCAAATAGGTTGTTTTACGCTACATTAATTCACGTAGGCCTATAAATTTCTACTGAAAATGTTTACCATGAAACTAGAATACATTTGCTAATATTTTTAGTAAACTTGTGTAATAATGCCTTGTCCAATAGAAGTATCAGCTTTTGAGGAGTTTGGGTGAGATTTGCTTAACCTTCAAGTATTTCTCAGCACGCTGCTCACAAGATAATATTTTCTTTGGTGTATACTAAAATCTACAGGGTCTGTAAGCTTACAATTTGTGCACGCACTAGTTACCAGACTTTAAAAAATGAATCCAGACAGTGGCTTAGGTGCCAGTATCCAATTATAGGCATATAAAACCAGATAATTTTGAACTTCAAGGATTTTTTTTTTTCTTTCCATATTATCAGAAAGTATATTCCTCAAACTGCCAATTGAATAAACTGATTACACTCTTAAATATTCTTATTGCATGACACTCATGATGGCCATTTCAAAGAAGCCTTATTTTTTTTCTTTAAAGATAGTTTATGTAATTTATTATTTTATTAATACAAATACAATACAGTATATGTATAGCTTCTATGGTATTCCATGTACACTTATATTTGATGTGAGAATCTTCTTATAATGTGACTCTTTTTAAAATTGAAAATTACTGCCTCTATATTAAATATTTGGATACATACTTACAGTAAAACCAAATGCATTAAATTAATTCTATGTTTGTTATTAGGAAGTTGTTTCAGAAAACAGTTTGCAGCAAGTCTCTATTTTAAACACTGTTCTTGCAACAGTGTAATTACAGATATAGTTCCATTGAATTTACAAATACAGAAAATTAGTGTTACAATTGGTGTAACAACAGTTCATTAACAAAAAAGTAGGTGTATGTGTTTTGAGAAGTAAACAGAATGAAGGCAGTGATTCTTCGGATTTTTGTTTGGTTTTCATTGTCTTGCTAGCAGAGATTCTGTGAAAGCTGAAATGTGACGTGGTTGCTAGATGATGATGATGATTAAGATAATTTGTTTTTCTTTAGATGTTAATTTTTCTTTCTGGCTGAGTGGGAATGAGGAATCAGAAAAGCAGAACTCGGGTGAAAACAGAAGTACTTGCTTAGATGTATTTTAAGCAACTTTAAGTTTACAAGTCTAAGACAATTTGGAGCTTATCTCTGCAGTTTCTTTAAAAAATCCTTTTACATTGGTCAGACTAGAATTTGTTGGTTTGTTTCATGGTTAGAAAAAACTGCCACACTGAGGGATTGTTCCATGTGTTAAGCACAGTATTTTATAGGGAAGGTATGAGACAGGTCATCAGCAATGAATTCCCAAGTGCTTGACAATTTATTTTGAATTGCAGCTTTTGGAAAGATCACCAAAAATGTCTAATGTCTTTGAAATGACTTTTCTTTAACCAAATACTTAAACCAATTCCAAATTCATCATGTCATAGCAAGATCTGAGATCAATCCAGGCATCTTGTTATGAAGTCAGTAAAACAAAATGCACCACTGAATTTTGTTACAGAAGTGCTTAGCCAAATGAGACCTAATAAAAGCTAAGTCTAAGTCAGGGGTAACAAGAGTACTGCAAAGCCATGTTTGTCACAGAGGATCTTCAAAAGCCTTAGAAACACGGGTGCTAAGTGCTGTGAGACAGGCAAGTTGGGAAGCCTACACCTGAGGTCTAGGATAGACTGCAAGATGTTAGGATCGTGTTTGGTGGGTTTTGAGGATTTTTTTGTTGTTTTGATACTTAAGTATATTTTTGCCAGTTTTTTTGAGAGCTAAGCTGATGGTGTTTTTCACTTTTTAACAATAGTATGAATGTCACATAGACTAACAACCAAATTAGACACTGATTCTTTCCTGTTTCAACCATGCAGTCTTTGCTGAAGCACAAGTAGCGAGGCATGTTCCCTAGTGATGTAATGTTGTAATGAATGATCCTGTTAAGCTCTGTTTACACTAAGATTTTGATTTATGTAAATCATAAGACTTTCAGAGCAACTGTATGTTGTATCAATCTAATTGTATACTTAATTCATATATTAGAGGTCCCTTGCAAGTAATGTGCACATCAAAATATTATGGTGCATCTGCTTTGTTGGGAAGTGAAAATTAGGTCCTATTACTTGTAACCTTCATTTCCCTCTAGTGCATATAGAAGAGTTATTTTTTTTATCTCCTGGATGTTCTTTTAAAGATAAAAGGAAGGGCATCTCTTAGGTAGTGTGGAAAAGCTTACTCTGCACATCTGTATCTCTGTTTTTGAACTGTATAATAGCAATGAACAGGTTGTCTTGGTTTTAAGACCAGAATTACAGGAAACTTTCTTTAGCTGGTATATTTTATGTTCTCTTCTTACTTAGGTTTTGGGTTTGCCGTGTGAAGTGGAACGGAGTGGAAGCTGTATGGTGGCATAGCAATGTGGACAATAGTGTTACTCTTGCTTGCTCCTCTTCAAATCCACTAAAAACTGAAATAATTCAGAGTAGGTTCTAAAAACATGGAATGTTGTCTGGGGGCTGGAGTTTTAAGCAAGTTCTGAAAAGTGCTAGAATTTCTAAATGCTCAGTCTTGTTGCATGCTTTGTAACTCTGTAAATAATTAGTTTCATTATTTCATTGATAAATTAATTGGGATGGAGGAGGCAATGTTTCATCTGTATTTGTTTCTTAATGTTAAAATGAGCTGCTGTATCTACTTAAACTGAACGCATATATGTACTGCTTTTTTTGAACCATCTGAATGCTGACTGTTACCACACAAACTTTCTAGTAGTTAAAGAAATGGCTAAAACAACACTGGTGTTGGAAATGATGAAATTCCAGATGCTAGCTTTAAGCCTTAGTATGAGTTTACTGAGGGTGAGCAGCAGAGACATGTTTACAATATTGTTGTACCATTTTTGTTACAATTGTCCCCTAAAGTCCTTGTATACAGTTACTCTTTCAGTGAAACCATTGACTAATGTGTCACTGTCTCACTGCCACAAATACACTGGTTTGTTTTCAATTCCCCTTAAGATGTATTTTCTTTCCAGCTAATCAACTAGTCTGTCCTTTTTCTCATAAAACCAATTAGTGTTGAAATGTGTGTTGTTTTTTAAAAAATATGTTATGGAAAAAAATCACATAAATATTCATTGTATAAGCTAAAATTATGCTTTAGTGAAAAGCTGTTGAAAACAACGAATTATTTTGTCGAAACACTACTGCGTTTTAAATGTTTTGTTTTATATGAGGCTTTGTTGATTGTTTAATGTATAATCAGTTGAATATTTCTGATGCATCTCACTTTACCCTCTAATTTTGTTTAATGTCCTTTGTTACCATTAAATAATCTGTTTTATTATTGTGTTAAACAAGTTATTCTTCATAGTCTGGTCAGTTAGGCAGATTAGCCACACAAACTGGATTGCTAGAGTAGGAAGAAGGTATGTATGTACTTTGGATCTAATTTTTTAAAAAATAATATATATATACACTCCAGTTCTTCAACGTTTTCACCTGTTTCCTATCAGCATTGGTTTTCTTTGCTTCTTATTCAATGCAAAACAGCTCTCTTTAGTCTGTGATGTCTGTATGGTAATTTCAGGGTCTTTTGTACATCAGGTATTCTCCCCAACTCCAGTCAAGCAGTCTGCAAACAATGTGCTGCCAACTATGTTAGTGTACGCAAAAAATGTCAATACTATAGCAGTTAAAACAAGTTAAAATTTGTAGTCACCAAAAAGTGCCACTTCAGTCCCAGAAAACCTGGTGGTAATGTGACAAACCTCAGTTCTGCTCAACCTAGTTACATAGGGAACCCAAAAATAAAGTTCCTTTAAGGATATTAAAAAAAAATCCAATACCAAAAATATTTTTTTGGACTCATTGTCCGAACAGACATTGATCTTGGAAAATTCAGATGACAAATTGATTGTGTAGAGAGATGCCCTTTTTTTGGAGAAGAAATAGATGATGGCAAATGATGACTATGTTACTGTCACAATAAAAATGGATGGTAGTGTCAAAAAAGTGAGCTATGGGTCATGTTTTCCTCGGTCTACGCTTCCATTGGCCATTTTTTGACTGAGAAAATGCTAGGACCAGACTGGATTTCATTAATATGTTACATGAACTCAGCTTAAAGTCAAGTATGTCATTTGTGTACGTATTTGGCCAATTTTTTAATACATTTAGGGTTTTAAAGGCTGCTTTAAAAGGAATATGCACCAGCAGGTGGAGCAAATAGATAAAAATGTTAAATGTTGAAGTCCTACAGCTACATTTACTTTTAAGATAAGTACAAAAATTTGGGGGGAGTGTTCATTTTGTAGAGCATCACATATCAATGAAATATAAAAGCGCTTTATCACTGTATCCATCATTATATAAAGTCAGAGATAACTTTGAAATGATCTGTTTATAATTGCTATAACAGAAACCAAAGGTTAAAACAGGAAAAAGATGCACAATGGTTGTACTCTATTGATGCTTGAAGGTCTGTATCAGTCCTGAGTCTAAGGTGTCATAGGAAGAAATAGGAATAACGTGCAGTTTGCCCAAATAAAAACCCACACAACATAACTAAACCAACGTTCCTGCTGCCTCTCATTAACCTCTTTCTCCCTGTGTGCTTCCTTTGGGTTTGCCCTGATAAATGCTCTATCGTAATCCATAGTGGAAGAAGAGAACAACCTGCAGAAAAAGATTGCCTGGAGTGGAGGATGTGGAATCGTTAAACTGCACACTTCACACTTTCAGGAAATGCAACAGGACCTTATTCCTCTAAGGTATATGAATTCTGTTCTGTTGTGATAACATGACAAGGAGTCTGTCTCTACCGGTTGGTTAAATCTGAGTTCTTAAGTACGAATAGACACCTGTAATTGTTCAGTTCGTGTGTAGGGTAACTGCAAGGTCAAATCTAAGTGGAACTAGTTCTGCCTGAACTTGATGTATTTGAATTTATCTCTGGAATTTTTTTTTGCGGGGGTTTGTAAACTGTTTGTAGCTGGAGGCTCATATTGTACCAGTAACTTGCTCATAGGTGCCCAACACTAGTTTGACATTTTGTTTTGGTTGGTTTTTTATTTTATTTGGGAATTACTGGGAGTTGTACTGAATGGCTTTACTTGCTGTCCATCTCGAATACTAATTGTGGCCATGGTCCTGTAGTGAGCTCTGTATCAATAGCTTGGCAGCACTTAAGTCTGTGCATTTTCATTATTTCAGACTTCCTAAATTTTCAATATGAAAGAGCATTTTTATATGGCTGCTTTATGAGTACCTAAAGCTGAGGTACACTGTGTTCTCCACCCACCTTGGTTTGTGTGCAGAGGTTTTTTTAATACTCCTTCCGAAAAAGTTCATGAAAACAATGAAGCGAACTGTGGCATAGGAAGGTGACATTTTTTAAGTCCCCTGTCCTTCATATCCTTGTTTTGCCTTTTTACAGAGGGCAAGTGGATTACTGTTACTAGTTTGAAAACCATCTTTGCCACATACCTGAAGTGGAGAGTAACCGACCCGATTTATATCCTTTTTTTTATACCAATCTGTCTGCATTTTATTAAACATCTCCTTCAATGGACTGTTGTTTTTTTCTTTATTGAAATGCTGTTTAGCTGTAACTCTAACCGCGGTGCTGAGAACCTCCTGCACTTTGATCCTCCGTGTGCGTGAAACGCCCTTTATTCACTCCCGTACTGCTGTGAGCCCCTCACAGCTGCAGCGCTCGGGATCAGGCGCGGCGAGCGCCAGCCTCGCCGGGGCCGGAGGGGCCTTCCCCGGGCACCGCTCCCGCGGC
>VZZY01001366.1:10377-165653 GCA_013400335.1 Eurystomus gularis
GGCGGGGCTCGCGCGCGCCAGCACTACAGGCCCCACAGTGCCTCGCGCCGCCTGGCGCCCCCGCTGGCGGAGGCTGGTTCCTATTTAAATCCAGGCAGCGAGGAAAATGGCGGCGAGAGGCTGAGTGTGGGGGAGACGGGGAGAAGGAGACGTAGCTGAGCTTTGGCTCCTTTCCCAGGTGAGTGGGATTTGGAGGGAGGGAGTAGCGAGTGGAGGGAGGAGAGTTCTAGTTCTTGCTCCCCTGCTTCTAGCGCTGGGGTGGGACTGGGAGGGGGGGGGAGGGAGCGAGGGCTGCCCCTCGCCGGGGACGGGAGCAGCCTGGGGCTGGCCCTGAGGGGCGGCTCTCTCCTCTCCCTCTCGCCCCCCTCCCCAACATGGATGTGTGTCCCTGAGGGGAGGAGGAAGGGGAGCGTAGACGCGTTGTGTGTGAGGAGTAATCCCGGGGCTGGGGATGAGGGCATGCCCAGGGCGGTGTGTAAATGCCTTTACCTCTTTCTAACCATTGCAACTTTAGCGCTGAGTGTAGTTAGGAAGGGGCATTCCTGAGGCAGCGGTGGGAGACTGGTCTGTGGAGCTGAAGGCTTCCCGTGCCGCTGTGTGATGCGTATCTGAGTCGGGTGAGTTTGGGTGGAGGTTCCTCGTGTAGCAGTGGGAGACTTGGGGTCGCTATGGGTTTGTGTGTGGAGTCGTGTGACCCTCAGCTTCTCAGCCTCAGTAGAGGGTGTGTGTGCGTGAAATACCTGGGCTAGAATGGCCCCATCTGCCATTCATCGGGCTTTATCAGATACTGAGGCGGTTCCAAAGACCTTGTTATCTGCATTCTCCTTCTGATCATCTTGTAGCCTCGGTAAGTTTCGGAGGTGACTTCTCTTGTCTCCTTGTCTCTGGTAATAAGGGAAGGGATGAGAGATGCTGCGAATAAAAGATTGATTTCCATGCCTCTTACCCATTTCTCCCTCGTACTGCAATGAAACTATACTGTTGAGGGATGGAGATGAGATTTTTCTTTTTTTTTTTTTTTTTTTTTCCTCCCCTGTTGTCACATATCACTGTAGGTGTTAGTGATTCTGGGGTATAAATGGGATTAATATGGGCAGGGATGTTGTCTAAGGTTGCCATAATTCCCAGAGTTCTCTTTGTTTGATTCTAAAGTTGGTTCTGTTTGTGGTTTCTGCTCCTACTCTTAAGCACAGTCAGGTTTTCTTTTAAAAGAGAAGCTTCCCACTTTGTCAGCTTATCCAGTGAACGCAGCTGTAAATCAGTCTCTTTTATTCGGGCAGTATCTTCTTCCTCTTTAACCTGTTAAGGAAAAAAAAAATCAATTCTGCCTTTAAATCTTTTATCTAAAAGTTAACAGAAAATATGATGTTGGATTCTATCTGGAATGACAAAGCTGAAGCAAATTGGAAGTGTGAGAGGCAGTAATGTCTAGCTATATAGTACCTATAATACAGTTAAAACACACTTCAAATAAGCTTAAATTCCTATCATCACTATTGTAAAAATATTTTCTTGTGAAATATTTCTGACTTAGAATGAGCTGCTGCACATGAGACAAAGATGTGTGTGTTCTAAATATAAATACAACATAGCTTCCTACTAAGAAATAGTATCCGAGTGAAAGCCCCAGCATAAGAGCTTGGCTTTAGAGGAAACAGACAAATTGCACCTTGGGGTTTTTTGGGTTTTAGGGTGGGGTTTTTTTGGTGTTGCTTTTTGTTTGGTTTTTTTTTTATTTTCAAGTAGGCTGTGCATGATAACATGCAGTAATTGTATTTACTGCTAACAGTTGTAATGGGCTGCTTACTGCCTGTTCAGAATTTCATTCAACTCTTATTACTACTATTTTTTAATTATTATTAATACCAGTGTATTTGCTGCTGTGACATGAAGATAGAGGTTGGGGGGATAGGGAAGTGATAGCAGACAGAATAAGCCTGGTGTTCAACCTTGCTTTGACTGCCTTTCCTTATGTTTCCAGTCTGTTTTTATTTGGCATATGAGTTGTGTGGGTTTTGGGTTTGTTTTATTTTGTAATTCTTCATTGAAACCCCCCATTCCTCCTGGCTTTGTATTTATTAACTTGGAAGTTTGCATTGTTTGCTTATCAATTTTTTGCGTAGTATCACTGAGACTAATGCATAGTTGAGACACAACGCAGAGTAGCAAAGAGAAGAAAATCTGTTTTACAATTGACCATTATCTTGTGATCATGGGCTTTTAAAAAAAATTAATAATGGACAAGAAATCAGAGTTAAAACCTTCATGATTAATTTCTGTGTGAAAAGGATGTGGTTTTTGTTTTTTTGGGGGTTTTTTTTAAAGAACCTTGAGAAAGAAAGGGTGTCTTGGTTGTATTTGTCTGCAAAATCAGGCCATTGGTAGCATGTAAGATGATATTGGACACTACAGTCTGACACTGGAGGTTGCTTCAACTCCTGCATTTAAATGAGGCTCCCTCTAAGAGGTGATCTTGAATGACTGTATGATACAGGATATTCTGCATTATATTAATGGAAGCTTTTTGCTTATGAGTATTTAGAAATAGCTCAAGTATTATTCCGACTTATTTTTATACTAAAAAAATGGAGGTGAGCTGGACAGGAGGAAGAGTATTTTTTATGCCAAGGATATGAGAGGGTGGTGAAGAATACCTAAACCTGAATGCTGGGGAAGCATGCCTGTGTGCTTTTTTCTCCAGCTAGATCTAAATGTAGCACATAAGGGAAGAGAAAATTGTGGAAAAAAAATTAACTGCTACTGATTTAAATCTGGTATGGAATATATTTCCACTCTGATTTTTATATGCTGCCTTTAGTTAAAAGAAGGTACATAAAATCTTTTTTTTTTTTTTGTACCCTATGAAAATGGGAGGTGTGCTTCAGATGAATCCTGTTACTTTAATAATACTTTTAATTTAATTGGTGACTTTTAGTTGACAGTTATCAATAAGCTGATTTTCTTTGAAGTGGAACAAAATTATCTTGCCTCCAAACTCTAATCTCATGAGGGATTTTTAGTCTTTTGTACGCAGTGTGTGGAAATACTGTTGGTGAGGTTTTATCCTTTTGGATATAGACACTCATTTTTCTGTTATGTTGTGTAGAGTCAACCCCATTTCTGACATCATACAGGGGGTAGGAACAAGGCAGTTGCTTAAGACAGCATGTTATTGAAATGAGAGGAGGGAGAGGGCAAGGGGTCTGCCTTGGGTTTATTGCTCATTTTACTTATACCTTGGAAAGTCAGGCTTGTTACTGCTGCTGATAAGCTTAGGATATGATGCAAGTTGCTTACTTCTGAGATTGTGACTGCTTTTGTAATATGGTACAAGAGTGGAGGTGATAAGGTCAGCTCCACAGGTATCTATCTACCTTTAAGTTTTCCCAGACTTTGTGTGCTTTGGTGGGGGTGTGTGTGTTGGGTTTTTTGCTTTGGTTTTGGTTGTGTCCCCACTTTCCCCTACTCCCCCTCCTTTGTCACCTTCACTGTTAAATGTGAGCTGGTTCAGGTCAGGTGTAACTGTTTGTCAAACAATCTTTCTTAGGTTAGGGATCATTGACCTATTGGCAACTTTATTTTAAAGCTTTCTTACTATCAAGTTAAGTTATTTTTTTTAAGATTACAAACATGGGTAGTGTCATGACCTGAAGTCTAAAACCATCATAACTGCATTTTATGGACAAGATTGTTCTCGAAATCTGAAAACACTGTAGAAATTCTCCAGAAAGTGTTGTAATTGTTAGGTCAGGGCAAGCAATTTTTCACCAAAGTTGTTACACATGTGGCTGAACTACAGAGCAGTTTTGCCCTGATTTATCAGGTGCACCTGCGAATGGGTGAGGAGGGAGAAGAGGAGGGCTGCAGAACAATATAACTGTTATACTGCTAGCCATAATGACTAGCACCTGCATTAGCCTTGGCTGAGTGCAACATTTTGTCATAAAGCCTGAACCCTTTACTGTTTCCACATTTCCACTCGTGTCAAGATATGTCAGAGCTATGGAATGAGCTATCTGGTATCACAGGTATACCCAGAAGGGCTTTATAGAGGCACCTTTTAAAGGTAGGTCTGTATATGTAGTTACGTGGAATGTTCTGTGTGTGACTTGTGAGTTTTTCCCTCCTTCTGTTCTCTGCTGTGTGAAAGTGAGAAAATGAGTTGTCTGCTTCTTCAAAGGCAATACTGAAACGTTGTATGGCTAAAAATGTTATCAATATAATGCATTTCTCTTGGGTACTTGTAGCTGTTGTAGCCTAACACTATTTTTCTTTATTCATTTTCCTCCCTTAGCAGTGATAGGAGAGGGACTGAGTGGAATAGGACAAAAAGAAAAGGCAGAAGTACTTTTTGTCTCCCTGGTCTCAGAGACTCTGAGGCTATTTCATCTATGGATGAAACTTGCTCTTTGGGATTTGCTTTGTTTGCCTAGAAACTCCACAGCGCTACACGTGTGCCTTTTCTTGTGAATGTTCAGGTGAGGCGGAATAGAATGAGATACCTTCTCTTCTGTGATTCCAGTAGCTTTCTCTCAGCAAACACAAATGGTAAAAATGATTTTTTTTTTTCTGCAGTATTTTATTATTACGCCCATACAAACATGTTGTTGATCAACACTACAAATATAAAAGAATTTAGAATGGACTGTGTTCCCTTCAGCAAATGCAGTTTAGTTCTTAAATTGTTTCTAATGGAAATCCTTTCTAATATCTTCTTCAACCTGGGTTTTACTATAGTTAGAAATGCAGGAGAGCAGTTAGTGAACATGGGAAGGGGAATCAAAGATTACTTTTAGGGAAACCACTCAGACAAGGGAAAAATAAGCCTAAATTTGTTACAGTCTAAAGGCTATTTGCCGGTTGTCTTTGCTGAAGAAAACAACTGGCAGTTGAAGTGTTTGTCTGCCACTTTCAGTGTACCACTGTAGCATAATGCAGATCAGCATGTCTGTTCCAAACAATTGTCAATGACTTTCTTGAAAGCTTACCCAGTTCATTTAATGTTGAACATTTCTTTGCAATGCCAGTGTTTGCCTGGGTCATGTGTGCAACAGAACTGTAATGCAGAACCTTTTCTTTTTTCCTAAGGCAACTGTAGCAAAACTGTTAAGTCATGTATTGCACTACTTTCTAGTGTCTTAGAACACCCATTTATCTTTGTCGTTGATCACAAGCTAGACAAGACTTCAGTGTCACCATGCTGTGTCTAGGGATGCATCTCTCTTCCTTTTACTGAACCAAGTCAGGTATAGTTGTGATGATACCGTGCGATGCTTTATTAAATTAATGTGTTTTTTGGAGGTAAGAAGAGATGACTTTTATATGACAACAGATGTGCTAAATGTGCTTCCTTCTCTATACTTGTGAACCGATAACTTTGAACCTTAAAGGGAAAAAAAAGTCTTTATTCCCGATCATATAGTACACTTTTATAAACAATTTAAATAGGTGAAGATGACAAGCATTTGATACTAATGAAGAGGGAGGATAACAGTTTTAAGTCACAGGATCTGCCATGATGCTTAATGGGAAACTTTAAAAAGTGATTATTAGTGGCTTTTCTTCACAATGAAAGCTTTATGTTAAATATATTGGCTGTATCATAACTTTAACTCAATGGTTTCAGGTAATGCATTAAAATACAAATTATGCTGTCCCTTCTGGGCTTTCATAATATTAAGTCATGAAACATCAAGCCCCTGAGGAGGAGTTGGTAGAGATTTAAAAAAACAACCAACCACCACCACCCTGCCCTGCCCCCCAGTTCTTATGTTTCCAGAAACCTGTATTTTCATAACTATTGTGGCAAACTTGAGAATTAATGTGTTTGTGTGTATATGTATTTTTGTTTTTTAAAGCTATAACTTGCTGATAATGTTCCCAGTTGACCACATGGTGCAGTGTGGAAATGGGTTAGCAATGGGCTGCATGGAAAAATCCAGCAGTCTGTTTCTTATCCCGTGCTTTTCTGAACCACCCAAAGTGAGTAGGTGTGTGTATATATATATATACTTGTTCTGCAAGCACAACACAAAGCTGCCTCACTAATACTAGCTGCTGCAAAACCACTCTTGTAGTTCTCTTATGCACTGTTTTGGAGACTCGCCTTTTTAATAAAGACTTAAAAGAACAAGAGCATAATCTTGGGAAGAAATGTGAAAAATAGTTGAAGTGTTTCTGATGTTTCACTCTACCAAAGAATGACTAAGCAATGGAAGCTTACAGTAGTGATACACATTTTTTTTCCATTTCGCTCATCTGAAAGCCTCAGAATTTTTGTTTTTCTAAGCCTTAAGCAGGTCTGTAACTACTCTGTGCTCTAGCTAGAACACAAGATATAAAATGTGGCAGTATGATAAGACTAAGCAGCTTTTTCTACTTTGGCAAATGAGTAGTCAGCTATAAGGGTGCAATTTTACTGTTTACTTTCTATGTAAATGAGTGAAATGTAACCTTAATCTTTTGAGGACAAAATCTCTGGCATATAGATGAGCTGCTTTCTTGACTTGCATAAGCAATTATTCACTTTTTTTTTAGACCTCCTATTGGTCTTTTTAAAAGACTTGAAAATCATTGCTGTAGGTGTAGAAAGGAATCTTTCTAGACTGCATGGGTTTCATATTTTGTTGTTGGTTTCCATTGGCAAAATATTGATGATCTGAGTCATTTACTTAAAATGGTATGAGCTCAAATCCAACTTCTAGTGCTTATTCAGCATGAGAAGTTTGGTTATAAAATCACTTATAAACTGACTTGCTCAAAGTACATCAGTCAGCTTCTAGTTAACTCTTAGGTGAATGAGCTGGAAATCATAAGTGTCTTTCAAATGCTTTCTTAGCATGAATTTGAGGAAATTCTTCTAATTACAATAACATATAGTTAGAAGTTGTTATACATGCTTGCATCAGAATATGAAATACAATATTTTGGTTTTGTTGCTCTACATATGTTCTCGATGGTTACTTTGTCTTAACAATAGAATGCCCTGCCTCACTGAAACACCCCAAAGTGACAGAACAGGTAACGGAGCAGGGAGCGGGTTGGGTGGCCTTTGTTGCTCTGTTAATGGAAGGCTTTAGCAAAAGGCAGAAATAAGCAATTTCCTTTCCCAAAGAAAAAAGTGAAGCATGTGTTCTCTATTCCAGTGTTTTGAGGAAACTTTTTACTGTTCAGAACAGTCAATCAAGAGGACATTTTTGTGTTCTTCCTGCACCAGTCTGAAGAACTAAAACCTAAAGCAAAGGTGGCATTCCCTGGTTTTGCCTTGTGCACTCAAATTGTAATTCTAGCACCTCACTGATCGCCCTGTGGAGTGTATGAACATCTTAACATTGCTGAATACCTGAGTTGAGTTTTCATCACGTTCTCTAGAGGTTAGTGAGTCCCAGGAAAAGAGAAACTTCTGTGCTGCATGCTTCTTGCTGCTGCGTCTGAGTGGATAGCAGCTCATGTAGTCTACTTGGATAAACTTTTTCTAAGACTTCAGGCAACTGTTGAGAGTGTATGAATATGCATGTGTGCGCACACACAATCAATGAGCGTGTGGAAGCGCTGTATTGTTTCTTGAAAGATTACAAAAGAAGTAGTAAGGGTTCAAAAAAATTCTTCCGCTTATTCACAATCATGACTTTAAAATGGTTATCCCTTCTTAGCAGCTTACATCTTAAGGAGATGATTTAGAATGAAAATTTGCAACTTCTTTTTTTGCCAGTGACTTGGATAGACTTTTCAGACCTCTTTCTCTATAATAACTTATTCCCCATAAAGGCTGGGCTAAAGTGGTTAGATGGAAATAGGGAGTCATGGCTTATGTTGCCCTTCCTTTCGTGCTCTCTGGATCTTCGCTGCTGCAGTGAACTAAAGCAGACATAGCAGCATCTTTTGTTGTAGTACTCTCTTGGATTTTTCTTCTGTCGAAGTCTTTGTTCAGAGTGGGGATTTCTGGCTCAATGGACAGACCTCAGCATATGGCCTCCTACAGGACCTCACTTTTGGTAATGCTGTTAGGTGTGCATGGATTTTTCATCCTTTTAACCAATACTTATAAAATATTATTTGCTTGGCTCACTTAGGACTAAATGCTGTAAGAGACAATCCTTATGTCTTAACTACTTAAGGAAGTTTAGGAATATTTGCTCTAAGTCATACTCTGCTGTACTTCTCATTTAAGCATAATTTTGTAGTAGCCTTTTAAACAAGACAATCTAAAAGAACAAATGGATTCAAGACCTTTTGAAGGTATCTCATTCAGTTGCATACCATTTTGATGCCATGTGCTTGTGTGTGCATTGTTATTCCTTTGTAAGTAACTTAATTTCCTTACTTCAAGTTTTAGTTTCCCGTTAAAATATCTGAATGGGAAATAGCATAAACACAACAAAAGCAAGAGTATTTTATCTGCAAAGCATTCTCTTGATTAAAATGGAACAAAACCAGCACCTCTGTTAACCTAGAATGTCCATTTGATCCACCCTGAACAGGAAGGCAATTCTTTTGATCAGCGCTCAGAAAACTGAAAAAAGGAAAACCTCTGCACTGTTTGGAGTAGCTTTTGAAGACTTCTGTATTACACTTGAGGGTTTTCTGTTGAAGCCCCTAATCTTTTGGAGATAGATGTTTGTAGCATGTAAACAAGACTTGTAGAGGTGAGGTGTAGAACCAGTGCTAGCAAAGTTGCCAGACTTGTATTGGCTGTGTTAGAGGTCATAAGGTAGTCGGGATGATGAGTGGGATCCAGTGAGATGTAAAATGAGTGGAGATTTGGGGAGATTCAAGGAGAGCCATCACTTGAAAGGAACAAAATAGCTTGCTTTGTCATTCACTGGATTTTCTATTCAAATGTACAGCTACAAGGTAGCTTTATCCTGAACTACTTTGTCTTCTCTTACCCATCTGTCTGTAGCTGGATATCAAATGACCTCTGTCAAGAGATTATGTGGTATGATAATATTTCAGATTGGCCAAGCAATCTTAGCACTGCTTTATATTGATGAAAGTCTTGTGTAAACTGCCTAGGCAGAAGTGTAAGGTTGGTTGAGCTGTACATTTGAGAAAGCTTTTTAAAAAAATCTTTTAAAGCAGTGGAAATTTCCAGGCTTCACACACACACAGAGGATAAAAAAAAAATAAAATTAAAGATTTTAAGTTCTGGTCTAATAACTGCTTTGCAAGAAGAGAGAAATATGAAAAGGAACCGCAGACATTCTGGATGTGAGCCTGCAAAATTTTCCACTATTTCCTTTAATAACATGCAGGCATGCTTATATTGCTGGAATTTCAGTCAGCAGTCTCATTCTGACTGAAACTTCAAGGTACTTGGTGAGCAAATGCTGCCTGAAAATGAATTGTCAAGAAAAGAGTTCTCACTTGTAAGAATGTGCATAAACCACCCCCATGCTGGGTATCAGCTATTGATTATGTTAATCTCACCTTCAGTTTCCTGGTTTGCAGTTTGTACTGTTACTAGATGATCAGTGCCTGGTGGCAACCCATCTTTTCTTGCTTCCAATAGTAATTCTAGACTAACATTTCCAATAAGGACTGTGTTGCTAAACTAGAAATCTTAATTGTTGTGTCTTTATACTAAAGGAAGAAAGACATTAGGAAGCATATATCCTGTTCTAATCATATTATTTTGTGTTAACTTTGTGTTTAAAATCTATCTAATGGTTATTTATAAAATTATTGTAACTTCAGCTGCATTGGTGAAAATCAAACTGAAGGGATCTACAGGTTCAACCTCATTTGTCTACCTTGAAGCTCTTTTCTGTTTAAGTTGTTCTTGTTTACCAAAAGACTCCCTGACCTTTCTCCAAGATCTAGAGAACTCTGTACTTTGAATGTGCCTTGTCTTTCTGTCACTACAGATATTTGTTGTTGACTTATGCTCTTTTGGGTTAGGGCATAAAGCATCCTTTATATAATGGGTTGAGGGGCTTTTTTGCTTTGGTGGGAGCTAAGATGGTATATTGTGCAAAAATCAAGCAACATCACAACAAACTGACTTCTTTCCAATATGAACTGAAAATATAAACCCAGAAGCCTTTAAATCCGTTCCCATGGGATGCTGTCTTTCTCAGGCAGTGTGGTACACTTCCACAGCTCTGGGGCCAAGCCAGGGCTATTGTGCTTCCTTTCTGTTATCTCCCCTCCCCTTGCAGGACTGAGGCCCTTGCAGTCAGCAAACAGGTTTAACTCTAAATTGTCCATCCCTCCCCACCAACAAAAAAACCTGAACCCCAAAACCAAACAAAGCCTCCCAGACAACTTCTGGGTGTCATCTTACCCCCAGTTGCACAAACACCAGTACTAGTGGAAGAGGATGTGAGGGGTGGGACTAGAGCAGCCACAGTCATATCAAAATATAAATTGGATGGCGTTCCTGTAAGACTCTGTTCCTGAAACAAATGTGCTCTGGGTATAGGAGAAATTCAGCACCCTTTGTCTGCCCTGGGGCTCTAACTAGAATGGGCTGGTGGAGTTACTAATTATGTTTTATTACTGGTAGTTCCTTACCTGTTGTATCTGCATTGAAAAAACTAATTTCACTTAAGTCACTAGGGATTAAGTAGACATGTTGAGTGCTGTTCTGAAAACTGATGCTGAGGAACCTGCAAAAATGTAACGTGCATTTATTAATACTGTAGCACATACACATAGTGCTGAGCAGAATAACCTCCTGGAAGGGGTAAGTACTGCAGTAATTCTGTTTTCGGGTAGAATTAATCTATTAAATAGATAACTTCTGTACATACTGAGAAGATCAGCAACTCCATGCTATTGTGTCTATAGAGTTGAAGGATTTTTAACAGGACTGTAAGATTAGAATACATTAGCTTTTGTCATGAAAAACTTTTCATTATTGTTAATTTCTCGTATGCTGTTCTAATTAGTGGTCCTTCATAGGTGGTAAGGGACTGATCCATGTTTCCAAATGAACTTGCAGAGTAGATTGACATACTTGGCAGCATTTATAGCATCAGTGCTTAATAATCTGTAGTGTCACTGAAGTTCTAGCTTTCACTTCCACAAAATTAAGCTTTAACTTTTTTGTCAGATTTTTTTTTTTTTGTATAGAGACAAAACAAAGAGGGGAGGACAATATCGTGTAAGGTTTGTGTACAGCTGTGTCTTACTGTCTACCAAGAGTGTCTTTCATGTCTAGGTTTAGATAGTTTCCCAAGCTAACCTGTACAGCTAGGCCAAAACAAACAACTGTGTGCTAAGCTGAAGACAAATTACTGTACTCTGATTAAAGTATATTTACTGTAGGAAGCTATTGCTAAATAAAAACCTGTTCAATGTTTGTAAGAACACTTGCTCAAAAGGAATCTGTCAATGCCTGTACAGAGATTGATAGGACACAGGTCAGTTTAGAATATAGCAATCTTACCTGCAGCTTCACTGAGGTGGTGAAAGTGGGAAGAGTGGCACATAACAGTAACTGACAGGGTCATCAGTCTCAAATAATACTTTTTGGAGCCAAGGTGGCAGTGTTTCCAGACCTCCAAAAACAACCCGGCTGAACCCTTTTGATTGGTAATTGCACTGTAACACACAGTTGCCAAAATAATTAGTGTTTTTCTTTGGATTTTGGGCCTTGTTGAATGTCTGCTTAGTAGTGTCAGGGAACTTTTTTTCCCGTTTTCTGTCTGCTTTTAGGTTACAGTTATGGATGCAGGAGCTCCTTGGCCAGGTTTCAGGGCAGGTACTTGACTGACTGAATTAACTATGGGCCACTCTTTAGAGTAAAGAGTCCAAAAGACTGTTTTAAAATGTGTCACATGTCCTGGTCCTGGAATTAACTCTTAGCTAACATGCAGATTCCACTGTTACAGAGGTTAAACAAACCTTTTCCTTTATGATAAGGGAAAACCCAGGAAGTAAACTGACTTTATCAGGCAGAGCAGTCCTAACTCTTACTTCTAACTAGAATGCACAAATGTTTTACCTATAATAGAATCTCCTGAACATTAACAACTATGAAACTTACGTGATTGGCCTTTTGTGCTGGCTTGATTTTAAGATAAAGATGGATCTTGAATCTGCAGTTTAGTTTTAAAGTAGACTTTAATGTCTGAATGCTAGGTTGTTATAATGAACTTATTACGTTCATTAAGCCTTTGTCTTTAAGCAGAAATGGTTCTACTGAATGCTTCTGTTAACTAGCACTCTCAATTCTAGATGTTTCATTTTTGACACTTCAGTAATGATTCACATCTTTCTTCCTCTTTCAGAGTTCACAAGAACTAGTAGCATGCTATGTAGAGAAAACCCCTTTGGGGCAACACTATTCCTTAGTGCCAAGCTGGTTTCAAAGTTTATTTAAGGTGATGAGGTTGCACAGGTGAGAGAATATTCTGGCATGCGAAAATAATCTGTTGTGATCACTCTTTGCATTAAGTTTGACACAGAATGGCACCATAAAATTTACTTGTATTAGAGAATCCGAGAAAAGACATCAAACTTCTAGTGATGTGCTGTCACGGAGTTTATTCAGTAGGCTCATTTCCTGGACCAAGGACTGCTCTCTGGATTAACATGCTGAGTAGCTTCAACTTTCAGTAGTGCATTATTTTAGGGTACTTTAACTCTTGCATTGCATGGAATTGTATAGCCTTAGTCACTGGTATTCATATAGAGTCTCCAGTGTCTGCCGCAGCACAGGAGGTTTTTGAAATAATTCTTTTTAAAAAATCAATTAGTAACTTTCTCCTTAAATACTGAGACACTAATATGGGATAGATATACTTATTATGGATCTGTTGCACCAGATTGGTGGTGTCAGCTGAGGATGTACCACATTTGTGGTGGTGTTACTATGGTAACTGCCTTCTAAGAGCTGTCTCAAGGTCACTCATCAGTTGTAGCCTGGAGTGCTTGCTGCTTAAGCAAAATATCTACACCAAACAATTCAGGAAATGATCATTCTGCTTTGAGAAAGCAACAATAGGGATGCAAAGCAGTAATTTATTTTGGGGTTGAGGGAAAGGAGATTCTCTGTAATTACTCTGTATATTCATCCATCAGATATTTGAAGACTCCTTGAATCACTGAGGGGCGGATTTTAGTTGAAATGTAAATAAGTAATCTAGTATCAGTGACATAAAAATTGTCTTATTTAAAAGCAAAACAAAAAATAGAATCTGTAGAAGCTGAAGAACTTTAATAGAAATTGGTGCCAAAGCCTGAAGTTAATGTCCAAGTGCAACCCAGAAAGCCAACCATGTCCTGGTCTGCATCAAAAGAATTGTGGCCAGCAGGTTGAGGGAGGTGATTTTCCCCCTCTACTCTGCTCTCATGAGACCCCACCTGGAGCACGCCACTCAGTTCTGGGGCCCCAACACAAGAGGGACACAAACTGTTGGAGTGGGTTCAGAGGAGGGCCATGAAGATGATCAGAGGGCTGGAACACTTTTGCTGTAAGGACAGAGAAAGAGTTGGGGTTGTTCAGCCTGGAGAAGAGAAAGCTCCAGGGAGACCTTATTGCAAGGTACCAGTATCTGAAGGGGCCTACAGGAATGCTGGGGAGGGACTTTTTACAAGGACTTGTAGTGCTAGGACAAGGGGTAATGGCTTCAAACTGGAAGAAGGGAGACTTAGATGAACAGGTTGCCTAGAGAATTTGTGGATGCTCCATCACTGGATGTGTTCAAGCCTATGTTGAATGGGGCTTTGCACAACCTGGTCTAGTTGGAGGTGTCCCTACCCATGGCAGGGGGGTTGGAGCGAGATGATCTTTCAGGTGCCTTCCACTGCGAACCATTCTATGATTACGGTGCAAAAATTACTGCCTACACTGGTGAAAATTTGGACAAGATGGTGAAAACTTACACTGAGTTGAATTCAGAGCTTCTTTAAGAGCTGCTTTTATGAGACATCTAGATGCGGTTTTGCATCTAAATTCTTATGGATGTAGTTAGAGAATGTTAAATACACTTAGCAGCATTTTCAGTCTAGTGCATAACGATTCAGAGATAAGGCTGGAGAAGGGGTTGTTCATGGAGTTGATCTTACATCTGAGGTTACATGCATAAAATTGCATCCTCTTGACCACAAGTTGATGAGAGTGACAAAATGCTGCTTCTTAGTTTAGACACTTACCTGACTAGTAAAAAGCTACCATGTTTTGTGTGGCTTTTTGTTTGGTTGATTTTCCATTTTGGATTTAAACTTGCTTCTCCTCTTTCCTCTTGCATCATTTCATGGGCTAAAATAGTAGTACGATAGCAACAGAAACAGCTATTAGATTCAGCTGTTGATATTATGGCTGACTGTATCTCAGTCCTCTTTCGCAAAGTGGTCATTTCTTTGTTTTGAGAATTTCATGTATTCAGATGGCAATTTAATCTTTCCTTTTGCTTTTTAGACTGAGCAGACTGAGTTCCTCTATCTTCCTCTCAGAAACATGTGCTAGCTGGTCTCCTCCCACACCTGCTTTTTAACTTCTTATTAACTTCTATGTCTGGGGAATAAGTGCATGATTTGTGTATCCCGTACTGCAAAATACTTCACAGAGCTGTCACCAGAATAATTTCTGTTAAAGTCTCTGGAGCAGTGGGCCAGGAGTCATTTCTTATAGCGTGACCTAGATTTGGTGCCATTCTCTAGAACTGGCTTGGGAGATGTCTACTTTTAAATAACCATAACCCAGACTTAAGTCTTGTCTTTGAGACCTGTAAGAGTTAGGATCGGTTGAAATTTGTATACAAGTAGGTTCAGTAGTAGTTGTCCACAGAACCTAAGGAATTCCATCCTTGGAGCACTATTAGTACTACACAGAAATGATAGGTAAGTTGGTACTTCTATTTCTAGGTTAACAGGATATACATATATTAAGGAGGGAATGAAAACACAAGAGCTAAGGATATAAAGTTAGTAATCCAGTAATCTACCCTCAGTAAAACAAACCTAGACTGTAGCAAGAGTATGGGGAAAGTGTACATTCGAACATTGGAAAAAGGGAGTTAAGAAAAATCTCAACCTTATTAAGGTTGATCCTTAAGAGGCATTTGTGTTAAATGTCCGTAACCTTTTTTCTCCAAAGTAAGCAGTCTGTTCAAACTTCATTATAGCATGAAAATACTGGTGTATCCATTGCCATAGTGTGAGGCCATAGCAAGAGAGGAACAATTTTCACCTGTGCCACAGAGCAGAGGTTTCCAGGGCATAATACACAAGTCATTTCCACATGATATGAAGTAGTGGCGTATACAGGCATTTCCCTGTCCATCAAATAAACATTTTACACAGGCAACTATGAAATTGCATATAGGGAAGTATTTGCTGAGGGATAATTTGAGCCACAGGGCTGGTATCTGCATGGCTAATTGCTGGGGACAATTAGTTTGACAGTTAGGGATTTGAGGTACAGGCTTAGACCCCCAAAGCTGTCAGTGCAGTGCCCCAGCTGTGCCACCACAGGATGGCTATCTTGTTGCACTGGTTTGTGAGCCAGTGCTGAGTTCCATGGTAAGTTTATCCAGATGGTAAACTCACTTTTTGCTGAATGCAATGTTTTGGCTACGCTGCTGGTAAAAGATAATGTAAAAGTTACCTAAGGCATTTTCATGCACATTTCATTAAAATAAACCATTTTAGAGGAGGTAATATGTACTGAAGAGAAAAATCAGATTTGTATTTCACTTTTAGAAAGTGAAACTCAAGGGTTTTCTGACAGTGGACAGGCTAGACTTGTGAGTCAGCCCTACACCTTTGCTTTTCATGGCATTTTACAGTATATTATTCCTGTTTAAGAACTGTCCAATTTAAGAATGGTCCAAGAGTTTGAGATAAACTATCTGATCTTCCACAGCTGTTACAGATTTCTTGAGGATGCAGCTAGTTGGTATCTTCTGACAAAAGCAGGTGAGCTAACATCCTAGACTGGGGCAATGTTTTATTCCAAGTATACATACTGGTTATAGCCAAAACGGACTCAAGTGGCTCCGGTTTCGCTACACTAATTGCTTTAGCCACTTTGAAAGTTGTTTCTTTGCAGTAGCAAGCCTAATGTAATTTTTTGAACAAAAGATTGGATACTTTCCTACAGTCATACTCGCTCCCTTGAAAGTTTCCTTCTATTACGAAGTCTTGCTATTTAGTAATTCCAGTCCAGTCTAGACTTGTTTTTTCTGGAATAATAAAAAACTTGCAAATCTTCCAGGCTTTTCTTCCTCCCCAAATAAAGTTAGCAAGGCACTTCACCACAGATTGATTCATTTAGGAAAGATTTTAATGTAGTGTTATTGTTAAAAACAACAAAAAACCCCACTCTGCCAACACCAAAAAAAAAACAACCTGTACATGAAATGGAATGTTTCTCTTCTAGAGTTACACTGGCTCCATAGTATCAACAGTGGAAAAAAATAACTAACAGCCCTGGAGAGACTTCAGCTACATCATTTGAAACAAGGGTACAGCTAGGGCTATTGGTTAGTCTAAACCAAAACAAAACCCCACCCACAAAGCACCACAAAAGAATACAGCTGAAGAGTGCTTTGTTCTAACTCGCCTAGTACATTAAGGTAGCATTTTTAGCATATTCATGCTAAATTAAAGGCCTCACCGCCCAACTGGGGATTTCAGAATCTGCTCTGCCTTTGCTCTCTGTACTTGCACAGGAAGTCCTCATGCATTTCAGTGTTACTCTCAAGAACTTGAGGAGGCATGGAGCACAATTAAGCGATTGCTGAAGTTCTTTATACAAGATTGGCCCCCATTAGTTAGTTCAAAGTTGGCATTCCATAGTTGGAAGAATTTGCATTATTTGTTACATAAAACAATTTTGTAAAAATGTTTTGCAGAACAGATGAAGCAGCTTTAATACTAAACTTTCATAACACTTATGAGAGGTTATACCAAGTAGACCTGGCCCAAAGGGCTTTTTGCAGAAAAATTGTAAGAAACAAATAAACAAAAACCCCAACACTTTTTCCAGAGAAATTGTACCAGTGGTGCTTTTTAAAAGTCAGTCTGGAACATGCCTAAAGTGTAAAGCTCTTTACCTGCATTTCAGCTTCTTCGGGGGCGGCTACCTTGGCATTCTAGCATACCTTTGCTCATTTGAAGTGCAGGAAGAATTTCTTGACAGTCAGCTAGAATGTGGTATTATCTTCACTCTGCTTTACTCCATGCATTCAACACTTGCAGATCTTGCAGTCCTAGATCGTATCTCTGTCAAAAAGCTAGAGAAACAGAAGGACAAAGCACAGATCAAGAGTCAGATAAAACAAAGAATACTTAATTGCTCTAATTTAGATAAGCAGAAAATACAGCTTCTAGAATTAAGATGTTTTGGTTGTTTTCCATTTGGGATAATTTATCTTGGTTTTGCTGCGATATATCCAGATGTGACTAAACTGTCTCCAGGCAAAAGTTTACCACAACACTTTTCTATTGCTCTATATACAAAGATATTGCTGGCATCTTGGAAATATTAAGTTCCATATTAGAGCAGAAGTTACTGATGTCAGGATTGGCAGAAGCTAGTTTAATGCTCTCAGAGAAAGTCAATTATTGCTTATGTGCAGTAAATTAGCATGGAGATGGCCACTGATTCACTGTTGTGCTAGCAGTCATCTGAAAGATTTCCGTATCTGCCATATGCACACAAACATGTCCTGGTCTCTGCTAGTGCTAACACTATCTCTAGGGAAAACAGGTAGATCTTATGCCCTAGGCCTCTTGAAAGCCTTCTGGCCTCCACACCAGGCTACCATGTGATATAGGTACTCACACATACAGGAGTGCTCAAAACAGTTATCTCCTAAAGAGGAGCAGATGCTCACACCTCTCCTGTATTTGTTAGCATCCTTGAAATGCAGCAGTGTTGTTTTCAAGGGTGTTGTCTTTCTTTTGGTTCACTACAGACTCTGCTTTTTCCAAATAATAAGGTTGTCAGCGTTAGTTTGATCTTGTGAAATGCTTTAAAAAGTATGTTCAGCAGGTATTCCAGTAGTGTCCTAAATTTCACTATTAGAAAGGTGTTATAGGTATTAAAAAGGAATTGTTCCATTAGTGTCAAACTACATGGATGTGAAGACTACATTCCTCTGTGAGCTAGAGCAATGGGGGAGTCCAGAATTTTGGAATAAGACTTGAAATGCACCATGATTAAGAAAAAATAATAGCAAGTAATTAATTACTACTTTATAAAGCAATCTGTAAGCCTTGGTTTGGTATACAGTGACAATGGGAGATTACATTACTTGGCTAGGTCTAAGTAACCTTAACTTAATTGTTAGGCTAAAAATTTTTTACTTTTAAAATATATAAACTTCTTTATCAAACTAACTTCCTAGCTGCTCCTAATCCTTTCTCAAATATTAAGTTCCTGCTAATGAGAAAGGACCTGACTAAAGTTAAAAATAGAGCACGTTGAACTTGACATGAACCTTAATATCTTTTCCAGCTTTTACGAGGACTGTATTGTGAATTGTGTATTGTTCAGTTGGTTTCTCACTGATTAAAAGTATGGAAATAAACTGTGTATTGTGACATAAAGTGGCTGTCATTACATTGTTTACATTTTGGATACCTTATCTAAATGTTACTTTAAGGATTTGATGCAAAGTTCAAGCTTGGTGAAGGGATCTCTAAGCCTTAGTAAGACTTTTTTTTTCTAAAAGCAAAGTATGTTGCTGAAGACAACACAACTGAAATGTGTTTCTTGTCAAAGCCTAAACCAAACTTATTTACTTGGGCTTTGGATAAAGCAAGTGGCAGATCAGGTATTTCATGATAGGGAGTTTGTTACAACAGCGTTACAGAAGGTTCCAGTGTACTTTGAGCTTGAATTTACACAGACTTTTCTTTATTCTGCTTATTGTAAATTCATTTGTTGACTTAACTGATAAGTTTGCTAATCCTTTTATAGGCATAACACTGATCTTGACTAAAAGAATTCCATGCTTCTTGCATGAAGACTTGGTAAACAAAGACTTTTCTTTGTTTAGGGTAATAATTCATGTTCTAGGAGTAGGTCCTCATAGTGTCTGGCTTACCTCTGATCTTTATTTTTGTCCTCTAAGAATGCAGATCTGGTAACTATAGGTAATAATTACAGTCACTGTCAGGATGGTCATTGAAGAAGAAATGATGGTGTTTTAAGGCAACTTTTTATTCTGGGTGAGTGGCTGTATGTATCTGTCCCTAGCGCTTGGTTTAAGAGACTTGTCCTTACTCTGAGTAATGCTTTTGTTTTTATGCCTAGTGATGTACTTAAGGGAGAAGCAGGCCTGCTGTAACCAATAGATTATTCCCACCCCCCGCCCCCTCCCGAATTAATTATTCCATCACAATGACAGACCAGTGCTAAGTAGTGTTCAAAAAGTTGCGCTGTGAGTTGTCAGTGAAGAAAAAGAATACAAAATTGAGAGTACCATATCACATATGGTCATGTTATGCCTTTCTCTTAAATATAAGTAATTCTGGTCTATGCCATATCAAAAAGTGCATAGTGGATTTTATCTTTCTCTGTGTTTTTTTTAATCAAAGCTAAAATTGTTGTGAAGAACAGAATTTGCCAGCATTTTTTTTTTTTGGCTTGAGAGTACAAAGCAGCTCTATACAAAATAACCACAAGTGTTGTGGAAAATCAACAGGAAGAGAGTGCTTTCCTCTTCAGTCATTTCATCGATTCTCTTCCTCCTTATTATCAGATGGCAGAGTGAAAAATAAAAAACTGATACTTTGACATAGTGTGGAGTTTAATGACAGAACTGACTGCCACAGAATATTTTAGCTGTATTAATTTTCATGGGTTCAAAAAGAAACTTACATAGAAGAGAAATCCAACTGCTGAGGAAACGCAGTCCTTTTGAACCAGGAAATTCCTGAGCTGTAGATTGTGAAGTTTGAGAATATGCTGAAACACACTCATATGCTTAACTTTTTCTTTCTAGGCATTCCTACTGACTTCTGTTGGGGAGAGAACACTGTGCTAGGTAAGTCTGCTGTTTGACTTCATTGTCCAGGACTCTTTTTATTTATGAGAAATGATACAGAGAAAACACTTCATATTTGGGGGGTTAGGAAAAGGGAGAAAATAATTTCAATTATTTTAGCAAAATGAAGGTATTCTCTTATGTTCTCTATTAATATTGTGTACAGTTTACCCTTCTCCATCTTCCTTAAACTTGAGGAAATGCATGGTATGACCTAGCCTCCGTATGCCTGATAGTATCTAATGCTAATAGGCTTTGGGGGATACTTGAGCCATTAAAGGATGTTGCCTTTATAAGTTGTGGGATGGAGTGGTAGCATCTTTCTGTGTATATATGTGCCTTTAGTTTTTAATTCTCTGGATCACTGATACTGGGTTTTTCTTCTTTCTGCAACAACTGATGATGTGAATACATTTGCTCAGAACAGTTCTGAAACAATGGTAATGAAACAGGATTTCTTAGCTAAAGCTCTTTTGGGTCCAGAGTGGATACGATGCTAGTAACTGGTGGGTTTTGTTTGATGGGGGTTTTTTTGTTGTAACTTTGAATGAATTTAGCCTTCAATACTCAGATTAATGTTAAGCTCTATACCTGTTGCTGGAAAGTAGTAAAACTAACAACTTGTCTGGACATTCCATTCAGTGGGATTTTGGTCTCAGGAAAGGACGCACCTCCTTCAGAATAATCTCTTGTGATAGGATCAACCTCTTTGCTCTGTGGCTTAGCAGGTGCCCTGAAATAAAATTCAAGTGAGTTGACTTGGTTAGAATAAGGTAAGGTTAAAGTAGAATGAAGAAAATGAAAAGAGACAGTGGAAGAAAAATCTTTAGAGAATGATCTCTTCAGAGCACAGAAAATATTGTATTTGGTTTCAGATAGCTGTGCTCATTAAAATGTTACAGTTCCTAAGCAATGATTTGCAGACAGGTGACACGCTGAGGTAAATAATATGCGGTGGGGAGAAGGGATAAATAACTTTTGCTCTTGACTGGATGCAGACACTTGTCTAAGCATATTGTCTGTCATAAATCTACTTGCAATGAAAAAAACATAAATCACAGCATTTTTATTCTGTAAGACAGAGTTAATATAATCAGACTTAAGTTTCGTACACTCTTTTGTTGTGTTCCCTCCATGGCATGCTGCGTTTATCCTGTTATTGTATGTACACTGTTATTTATAGGCTTCATCTGTATGAGAATCTAACAAAGTAAACTTTCTACTGGTGAAAGCTCAAGCATAGGTAAGGTTTTGTAGCTTTCTAAACTTTTAGTGGACTGTTAGGCACTGTAAAAAAGCTTAGCGGGCTCTAAAAAGAAAATACAGAAGCTATGCCAAGCCTACAGACAATATTAGTAACTTTGGGGCCCTGTCAAAATTATTAGGAGAAGAATGTAAGATTCTGACTCTGGTGTACGTAAGTGTAACTTCCCTTTAAGAGTTCTGTGTAAGTGTGATGTACTGTAATAGAAGGTTACTTAACTGGATAAATGCAATGTGGTGTTTACTGACAGTGCGTTGAATCAACCATGCGGTATAGCTGATGCGCTCCACTTGTATGACATCAACGCACGCCTGGTGCCAATCAGTCCTACCATGTTTGATAGGCTTACCAGATGCTAAGGTAAAAACCTCCCAGTGCAGAGATGTCGCTGAATACTAACTTTAGAGCTTAGCATCAAGTTAAACTTTGAACTGCAGAATGACCTGAAAGTCTGGTAGAAGCGGGTATGAGTTGTTTAAATTGCGGTGGATCCATCTTGGATATCTCATTGGCAGACAAATGCTCAAAAACTGGTTCCCCAACTCAGGGTTTTATTGAACATAAGATACAATTCAGTTGGTCTGCTTGTATGGGAACTAAAGATACAATGCACATAAGAAAAAGTAATAATAAAATAACAGCTCTATCCTGGTGTTTCCTCCAGTGCACTATATAAAAATACATAAAATTGCTTCCTAATGTTGTGAAACTACACAGCTAAGCCATTTCTCTGCAAACAAGGAAGCTACAGGATCTGAAACAAACTATTACAAATACTTTTGGCACTTATAGGGGAAGGATGTGATCCCTTCTTCTGTTTTTGGCAGTTGCTGACCTCTTGTACTAACTTCCAGAATGGCTGCAAATCTTCCTAAAATTACTTGGAATTTCTATGCTAATGACAGTACTGTCATTTTGGAGTGTTCTGCTGATAAACATCAATGTTTGAGAAGTGCCATTTGTATAAAAACTTTCAGGAGCAAAACTGATTTTCTGTGTGCTGCAAGAATCTTTGAGCACTTAGTGTGAGATTTGTTGAAAAATGTCTTTTTAATGAAAGTGAAGGTATGGCTTCTGTAATAGAACATTCAAAAAACCAGAAGCAAAGGTTCTTATGCAATGGAAATTCTGTGCAAAGAATAGAAAAGTTTGGACAACAAAAAAATCCAGGGGGCATTGAGAGCTTTATTCAAAAGCATACTGCTTTTTTTAATGGAAAAAAAAATATCCTTGATGGTAGGAACTAATGTTGCGGTCAAGAACTGGTCACTTGTGTCCAGTAAAGATGGGAGTATTAGTGGATGTGTGCAAAAGGTAAAGAGCACATGAGACTAAAACATACCTGCTCAAATCAGTATCAAAAATAATGTGGTAATACATGTTAAAATAAAGTAGGATCAGTTGTAAAGTACTCTTTTGTCTTAGTAGCCCACTGCTATAATGGTACCAGTTTGTCATGAGGCTGCAGTACCTTATCCTCTGATGACAATGTTTTACTGAAAATCATAGAGAAATGATGCTACAGCATCAATCCAAACACTGCGTACAAAGAGGTCAGGAGGGGTTTGTTCAGTCAAGTTTTGAAGGTCTCTGAGAACAGATTCCATAGGCTGTCTGGAACTGGTTCCTGTGTTAACATCTATTTGAAAATGGAAATGGAACTTGTTGCGGGTAGTAAAGCTTGCCTCTTGCCCTTTTGTTGAAGGCCTCAGAGGAGACTGACTCTTCAGTCTATAATATCTCTCTAGGTGCTATTTTTCTTTTTTGTATAGCATTGAGCAAAGACACCAACCTCTGGGGTTTTTTCCTCCTCCATTTTAGCTTAAATTTTAAATAATTGAACCCTGGAGTTGAAGATTTAAGTCTACTAGTGACATGCAAAACAACATTACTGTGTTCAGTTTTGTGCAGTAAATTTTAGCAGCTGCTCTGTTATAACCGTTGATACACAGCGGATGGGCAACATTTGAAATATAACAGGATAACCTGACTGTACTGTGGAAAGACAAATTAACCTAATTTGGAGTGATTCTATTCTGCCTTTATTTTGCAGTTTAGCTGAAGGTACTCTACTAAGCTCTGATCACTACGAATATGAAAAAAATAGAGGAAATGGTATTTTAAAGTAAATGATCAGATTTATTGGTATACTATAGGTTGACAACCATCACTTCAAATTTTGAGTGGTAAGCCTTTGTGTTGAATTAAATGAACACCTCTTGCAGCCATGCTGCATGTACCCATGTACACTCAAACTTAATCAGGTTGTAATTACGGCATTGGGCTAGGTTCATTTCCATACTTCAAGGTCATACTGTGTTTTAGAAATGTCACCTTTGTATTAAATAGCTGCACTTACTCCTTACAATGAAATAAATTATCTATGAGTGGTCCTATGCATGGAGAACTTCAACTATTTTGATTTCCTTTCTACAGTAACTTCCTTTTGGTTTTAGTCTCTCATCTTGTAGTTTTGAATTTGAGAGTCTAGTTATGCCAAACACTCAGGAATCTTCATTAACAGGCCTTTTATTATTAGTAGATCAGAGGATAACAAGATCTAATTTTAAAAGCAAAGGGCATGTGTGTTTTTCAATAAATTTTTAAAAAATAAATTTAGTAGCCTGATGAAAAAGAGCTACCAAGCAGAATTCTCAAAAGCACCATAACACACCAGGTATTTCACTCCTATAAAAGCCAGTCTGTGCATATGGAATGTGGAAACCCCAAATGGATAGAGAGCTGCCTTCCCCCCGCCCTCTCCCCATAGCACTCAAACACTTCTTTGGAATGTGAATCTGCATTTTTTTAAATGGTAATGTATCAGAGCTTTGATTAAAATTAGTTGTTTTACAGCGTAAAATAATATTTACTGACATTAATTCTATAGCTTAGTTCTTGTGCAAACACACAAATGTCCATAAGTACTGCATCTGCTGACTAGCAAAATGTGCCTACGGCCAGTCAAGGTGATTTATGGACTATATTTCCTTCCCACTCCTGTGCCCCTCCTGGGGTGGGTGTAAATATTTCCGATAGTTAAATCAGTGATTTAAATGCCAGTTTAAAGTCTGCTCTAAATGAATATTCTTAATCAGAAGTTGTGATCTATCATAATCAAGACTGTATATATCAGTGCTTACTCTGTAGGAAAAAACCTGTGTCCTAATTTGAATGTCAGTGAAAGTCCCTGCTTACCCGTGTTGGGCAAAGGCCAAGTTAGGATACGGGTCCTTGACAGACTTAAGCTCTCTGTTTATGAGACCGTTACCTATCACTGTACAGTAAAGCAAACACAGTTGCTGAAATAGTAACGCACTTTGGGGATGACACAACAGCCATGATGAAGTCTATAGCAGTCTTTTCCGTGAACTCGGGAGCACCGGTCCCACTTAGTCTGATGAGGAGTTACCAGTGATGTGCTTCGTTAAGTGTGTGCAACAAGGGGTAAAGGAAGGAGAGTTGAGAGTTGGAGTTGACAATAGTATTTTAAGTTTCTGAATGACCTCACAACCTCAGTATTTTCAGCATAACTTTTTGTATGCCTTTAAAAAGCATGTGGAAATAATAGTGTAGTTCACCATAAGGAAATTTCTGCTGTTTGCCAGCAAGGTTGTCATCTGGAATCCCACAGAGCAGATCAACACCCCTTCGGTCGCTGGCCTGAGCCTGCTTTCTCCATGGGCTAGCCACTGGAGGGGCAGCAGCAGAGGCTTTTAGCACTGCTGGCTGAGCCCCCCAGCTGCTGCTTCAACTGGGATCTTGAACTGGGGGGGGGAAAGGTGGCTTTTGCTAAGCCCTTGATCCTGCTCTGCTGCCTCATGTTTTGTGGATGCTGTGTATGGGTGGGGCAGTATAACCTAGAAAAATGTCCCTGCTCACTAACCACTGTGCTGCCAGGCACTTTAACTGCTTCGCAGCTGGCAGGTTTATAGAGAAGCTGCTCTTGGTCTTTATAATACGGTGATAAAGCATGTTCTGTTCTGTCCTGTCAGCATGGAGGAGCTGTGCAGCAGAAGAGCTTGCTTGGTGAGATAAAATACTTGAGGGTCTTGACAAGTGGTTTAAAACAAAACTGAGCATGTTCAAAGATTCTAAGGGCACTCACCGTCTGTTCAGAGACCTTCATTGGAGCAGCAAGACGAAGTTTAGCTTGTTCAGACATTTGATCAGTTTCTTTTCTACAGCTTTAACTTCTTGTAAAAGGCTGTATTTTGTTCAGCTGAATTCTCCACTGTTTTTAAATGCCTGAACCAATTTTATGCAGGGCTTCCACAAAAAGTAGTTCTGAGGGGTATGTGTGAGAGTCATTAAAGAATTAGAACAGGCTGTTGTGATGGAAAATGTTAGGCATCCTTAACCACAGATGTAGCTGTGCCTGCATAGGTAATGATACGCTTTAGTGTGTTTTTTCTATTTCGGGCAAAGATGCCCGCCCAAACCCAGCAATGTTCCTTTCTTTTCAGTGAACCAGTTGGTCAAAATTAACTTCTATTCAGCAGATCCTCCTAATTTTAGCCTAGTATGAAACCTTAGTTGCAATGTTGGGTGTATCGAGGCTGTTTTAAAGATGAAGTATATTGAGTGAGTGTGTGTGTTCATAAATAAAGTCATTGGGGCCCCTTTCCTAGACTAACAGATGCCCTCGTGGAAATGTGTGTTGGTGTGTGGTTTTAAATGTTTTTCAGCAATCCGTTCCTCCCCGCCCTCTCCGTTTAGTACTCCAAACTGTAAAATCTTCACTTGTACACACAAAAAGCAAAAAATAATACTGTCTTTTGTTTGGTATGGGTCTTATTTTCATGACCTGTGAGCTTTAACTGTGTCTGGGAATGGAAGAAACTACATCTGCTTGGCCTCATGCATAATGCAAATGTGGCATGTTTTAAAAATAACTTTTAAAATATCTTTATAATGACAGGTGAACATAGCTAATTTCTAACTGCTTTTGTAAACAATAGGCAGTCTTCAGAAACTGGAAAAATGTATGCTGTAGACTTCTGGAAAGAGCTCGCATGCTTTCCTGAAATATGTTTTCCTAAATGGCTTCAGAATAGGACACAGTGTAGATAGGGTGGAGCCTCACAGTCTCAGTAGGACTGAGACATGCTGTTAATTCAAGGACACTCTCTTATTAGCTTCATGAGCTGCATAATAAAACTTACATAATTAAAAAAATAGAAAGTACATTTTCAAGGGAATTGTATAAAGTTTAGTGAAGGCTCCTCAGAATTACTCATTTTTTGCAGACATGCTGGTACTCCATTGCAAATCTTTTCTGCTTGGAAACAGGATTATAGACTCAGACTTCAGTTAATAGGTTACTGATGTGGTGATGTAGTAAACACTTCTAAATATTATTCAAGTTTTGTAGTTCGTGTATTTTTTGAGGCAGTGTTAGAAATTGCTAGTGTCGTTTTCCCATCCCCCAGCTTCTGAGCTCAGAGGAGTCTAGTTTGCTTGCAGCTGCAGTGGTAGGCATCTTTCAGGAAGTGACCTTGGCTTGTATTAATCAAATTCAGAACACACAGAAAAGCTTCTTGGTAACATGCTGACTTGATGTAAAATTTTATAGCATCCATTTTCTTTTAAAATGAGGCCATCTTATAAAAAGGGAATTTATTTATGATATCTCAGTTTGAAAGACTTTCTCTAAAATGACATGGTATTTAGAGAAGGTAAAACAACAAAAACAAATTGCTCTTTTTACTGAGAGGAAAATAGCTTTTTATATGTGTAATTAAGTCTTAAATTACTATTGGCAAAACTGTATTTTAGCCTAGCTAAACTATGAAAATACAGTGTTATTTGATAGCATCTTCACTGGTGTCTTACCATTTTCGAACTAGAGTAGAAAAGCTTGGTAGTAGGGCATGATCTCAATCAGCTAAGATTCTCATGACGTCTGTAACTTTGTGACTTGATGTATTTTAATCACTGGATCTTTTGTTAGCAGCTCTCAAGGCATTAAACTTAACCTCATAGTAGCTGTGTTAAACTGCTATGCTTATTTGCACAGATTGAGAAAGGAATCTACCTGTGTCAGGTTAAGACATCACTGTTTGACCTTGCCCACCAGCTGGAAATTGTTTTTCATTGGCTGCTCTTAAATTGAGTGGTTGACTATCCCTGAAGCAGGTTTTAAGAGTTTTGCATTATTATCTTCTTGCCTAAAACTATTTTGTGAATTGAGTTACAAAAGGAAGATTGTTGGCGGTATTTTCAGCTGGCATAGCTGTTTGTAGAGTATCTGTCTTTATCCTTTCTCAGGACCTATACAGAAGGCTGAGACCAGAATATCTTTCATCATTACAAAGTGGTGTGAACGCCTTTTAGGTTCTGGGTTAAGATAACTTACCAGTTTTCACACTGCATCTTTCTGGAGAATTAGTAATAGCTGCCTCCTGAGTAATTTTTTTTTCCCCTTAGGTTGTCCTGTGCATTATCTTGAACAATCTACCATCTGGTTGGTTTCAGGGTTTGGAAAACTGAGTTCTACTTTAACTGGCATCTTCAGCATAAACCTCTACTGCATGTAGATGGTGTATTTCCTCATTTTACCTCTTCACAGTTATATTCAGACTTTGCCATTCTGCAGTGTGTTGGAGATCTGAGTACACTAACATACACCTTCTCAAGTGTTTCCTGACTTGTGTATGTTTTGAAATGGTTTAATTCCCTGTTTTTACCTTACAAATGTATGCAATGACTTGCTCCTCTACTTCGTATCAAGTGAGAGTTGCAAATCATTCACTTCAAGACCTCTGTGCAACCCTACCCCTTTCTGCTCCATTGAACATACTTTTAGGTTACTTTGCTACTTAATTTTCCTTAACTACAGGCTTCATACACCTCTCTTTATGCTGCCACACATTATATTGTCTGTTACTGCACCAAACTGAGAACTCTTCATCCACATCTTCACTTGCAATGCTTTTAGTCCTCTTTCCTCGTAGTCCGCAAGGCGAATGAAAGGGTGATAAATCTGTTGCTCTCTGTGCTTAAGTGTAGTTGACACAGGCTTTCCAAGATCAAGTGGATGCCAAAACACAATCATAGATTGTCATTCAGTATGTGCTACCGTCAGCTTTTTAATCAATCTCCCTGAGAATAAAGCTGATCCCAGCACAGACTTTGGGATACCCCAGCACGGACTGATTCAATGAGTCAGTAATTGCTGAGATGAAACTACATTGCATTTTTAAGTCTGGAAAGCTTGCATCTTAATTCTATTAAAATTTTAAACCTGGAGTACCGATGAGGAGACAACAGAACTTGGAACCATTGGCACAGAACAGAGGCATACAGTGGAACAAGAGGCCTGTTCTGTGTTCTTCTAGCTCTGTAATCGTAATGAGTGGAGACCAAGATGCATCTTGGGCTTTTCTGTGCCAAAGCAAGACAATCTATTAGAAATGTCCCATGTCTCAACCATTTTCTACTTCTGGGGTGAGGTATTACTTGTTTTCCTGTGCAAGATGGTGAAGAGCTGATGATTTTTGTACACAGGAGCCACAACTTCAGTGCCCATCCTTCTTGGGAGTAGCTGGAGGATGGCTTGCTTTGAAGTCATCATCTTGAGGCAGCGTATTTTAATTGGTACTGCTGGGGGTGGACGGTGGGCAGCAGCACTCCTTGGGCTGCCCAGCGCTATGCCAAGGCCCTGCTGATTCCTCGTTTGACGAGAAGCAAAGTAAATCGCCGCGGCTCTGGACGCACGTTCGGAATCCTTTCAGACAACTCCGGCTGGTGTTCTGCCCCCCTCCCCTTTCGCAAGGTCAGTCTTTGCGGTTTCCCAGCACGATCCCGCTCCTGTCACTTGCAGCTCCGCAGTCAGCGCTGCGCTGACAGCGGCCGTATCAGCCCTGCCTCCCTGAGCTGGTTTTCAGCGCCAGCGAGGGAAGCTGCCAACGTGGACTCCCCGGCGCACCGCGCCTGCACGGCTCCCGCTCCCTCCCGCTCGAAGGAGCGCGGAAGCCCCCGCAGCCCGCTGTGCCCGTCGCTCGAAGGGAAGCGGGGCCCGGCGCCTTCCNNNNGGTGCCGCGGCGGGCCCGGCCCGGCCCGGCCCGGCTCGGAAGGAGTTAAGGCCGCGCTGCCGCCGCCGCTCTGGCTGCAGCCGCAGCGCGCTCATTGGCTGCGGAAAGGTGAAATTGAAACCACCGTAAACTTTTGACCCTGGAGCAGTTCTTGTGGAACGCCTTCTCCTTGCCAAGAGCGGAGGGCTCTTTCCCCCCCCCTTTTCCTGTATTTATTCCCCGTGATCGTGCCGTGCCGCATGCGGGCCCTCCAAGGGAGGGGGAGGACGAGCACACGCGCGGGCCCTGCGTGTCCAGCTCCCGGAGAAGCGGGGATCTCTGCTAACGGCGAGCGCCTGCCGGCTCCCGCACCTCTGATCAGTTAACACGTAGGAGTCCATTCTTCAGCTTCCAGCATGGTTTTTGTGTGGTATGGGGGAAAAAACCCTACAAAACCCAACAAAAAAGCGACCACCAAGTTGCCGCTGACTGTCAGGGCTAACGGGCGAGCGGGGAAGGGCGCAGGCTGGCCACCCGCCTCTGCTGCTTGATAAACCTGCCGGCTTTGGAACACCGACCTGGCTTCTCCTCCTGAAATCCAGAGTAGAAAGGTCTCACTATTACTACTTAGTTCGTAAGCTGGTGTATTAAATACATACTTACCTAACTGGAACTTTTTTTCTATTCTGTATCTCTCTTTAAACAAAACAATATATTTGTTCAGTCTGGGAGACAAGAAGTGGCAGCTGAACTTCCTTGCCAACTTGGTAAGCGTAAGAGGCCCATGGTAGCCAATGTTAGGAATTTTTGTTTGGATAGGGTGACTCTTAACAAATTCTGAACCTAATTAAGTGTGTGTCACTTTCATGCTATGCAGAGTTTGTCAAAAAAATTTAAAAATCTGTGGTAAAAAAAACCCAACCTTCCCTCAGTAGCTTTGCCAAACCAGACAAATTAAAGCAGCGTTACGTTTTCAATAAAGTATGAATACGAGATTTCGTTAATCCACGTTTCTTTCCCCTTAAACATGTCTGTCTTTTTCCTGACAAAGGAATAGCTGACTTGGTTACTTTACTGCATCAGCTGCCGTTTTCTCCCTTCCCCCACTCCCAGGCGCAGGTATCGGCCTGCTGTTCTTGCTGGAACATTAAACTTGCTGAATGTTAAGTGCCACTTAATCAAGGAGTCACTCAGCACCTTACTTAGAGATAAGATTCAAAACTCTTCCTCAACAAAGAAACTTGATTCCTGACTACTTCAGGCTGATGTTTTCACCTCTCTAGTGGCTTGTCCTTGCAAATAGTTCCATCAGATTTATACAGTGTCCTCATTTTCCTAAGGAGAGATTAGGGTGGGGAGGAACCCTCAACTCCTGTGACTTGGATTTTTTAAAAATTCAGTTCAACAAGCATCTCAGTGGTTAAGAAGCGTTTAGTGTAGGGCAGCGTTAGCACAGTAGGACAAGACTGTGAAGGTTCAGTGTGGGCTGTTCTCAGAGCGCTGCTGTTCTCGCTGCAGTTTTATCTGGGAAGTGAGGGAGTCTCCTGAAGCATTGCCAGCAGCATCAAGGGAACAATGAAAATAATATGATTAATAGCAGATCCCCTGCCCCCTCTTGTGTGCAATTCTCCTTGCAACTGCAAAAGAAACATGCGCTTGTAATGATAGTTGGTGGCCTCCCTGTTTGTTCCAGCTAGTGTTCCCAAGAAGCAGCTATTATATAGTTTATTTTTCCCCACTCCCTGTGATTCTTTGTTCTGTCCTCCCTGCGCCTGTGTGTGTCCTGTCTGCTTCTCATTGTCTGTTTCATGGCAGTTCGGCTGCCTTCACAGTGGAGCTGCAGTGAAGCTGCAAATCATGTTGCTTATCACAGTGAAATGGAATAAACGCTCTTCTGAAGGAAAGGAAGAGTAACAACTGCTAGGAACTAAGAATCACTTGTGAGCTCTATTTCTGAAGCATGATTTAAATGTCTCCCTGAAAGGCTTCTCTTGAGCAGTTGTAACATTAGGTGCACATGCCTTTTAGTGTTAGAAATCGGTGATCTCTAAAAGTATTACTGCATATGCCAGTGGTGTGGTGGAGAACTGGCAACAACAAAAAAAAAGAAGGCCAACTCTCAGGCTTAAAGAAACAAACTTCACCAGATTTGTAAATCCTATAACTTCAAAGTATCCTACTTTGTGAAGAGTGTTATTGAAGACTATTACTCTGAGCTAACTGCTGATCATGAGAAAATCACCAGTGTAACCTTTACTTCTAATGAAAATGACTAGAAAGAGGAGTGTTGAGGATACTGCCAATGCTTTTAGTAACTAAAAAGCATTAAAGGAGCAGTCACAGACTGAAAATAAACTATGGAGTTCTATACTGTTTTATTCTGTGTGTTTATTCAGAGTAGATTTTGAGGTTGAGTTACATCTCTGCGGGAATTTCCAGCTGGTTTGGAGCTGCCCTTTTAATTTTCTTCTTCACCAATATTTCCAAACTGTGAATGAGAACTGTAAGAAGTACATGCCAAAGTGTTTTAATATATTCTTTCTGTTACCTAGAGTAAGTAGTTCCTATTGTCACATTTTACTGAAGCATAGAGGAACTTGTAGAGCACAACGAAGTCTCCTGGCTCATGGAGTTGTATGGTGAGCAGGACTCTGGTATCTACTATTAGAGCTTGCTACTTCTCCCTAAATGAGCTCCTAACTGTCATGCTGGCACTGTAGTAGCTGGAACTTGGATTTTTGTTTGTTTTAAAAACGTTACCTTTGTATTTCTTGTATTCTCTGCTTTTATTTCTGTTTCAGTTGGTGATGAAACTTACTATCTGCAGTCCAGGTGTTTCACTGGGACATGTAATATGTCTTTTTTGTTTTGCTTCTTCCTCAATAGGTTCATCTCAAAGCTGCCCTGTCTGTATCCTTGTTGCAAATCTCCAGTGGTGAGGGAACTCTTGGTCTTGTGCAACAATAATGGGTTGGGTTTCAGGAATGTAAATCCCTCCTTGAAAAATTAGATGTGAAGACATACACATTGATCAGATCAAGAGGTCCTCAAAACGCTTTCAACCAGTTTACAGGCCCAGTTTTGTTTTAGCCTTGGAGCAGGTTTCTGGCAGCAACTTCTTAAAGGACAGTAAAAAAAGAAACAACACATTCGTTCTCTCACCTTCTCTGCTATTATCATAATTTTTGTAATTTCTCTTGCATGCCATTGGGATGTAGCAAGATGAATAGATGCAAAAAACTTTAAGCTGCAGACTTGTTGATTCCTTTAACTGTAAGTGTACACACATACAGTCTTGTTTCTCTGGCACTAGAGTTCAGGAATCAGTGTCTAAGGAATCTCTTTTTTGTTTTTCTTTTAACACACAAAACAGTATGTAGTAAGTGTAGTGTTTTTCAGATAGAACAAAGTAGTGTGATCTCAGTGAAGCAGACCTCCTGCTGCAAGTTGTGTTTCGCCTCCTGCACTTTATTGAAAAATGCAGTAAATACAGGGATTGTCTGCTATAGGTGAAAGGACTTTATGCATTTCTCATCTCTGTAGGTTGTATTCTCTATGCAGTTGTTGTTGGTAAATGTTTCTGTGGTTGATGTGCTCTAATAGCTAGATTATTCCTAGCTTCTGTTGTAGGCTGAAGTCTTCCCAGGTTCTCAGGCCGTAGGGATGGTAAACGGTAGCTTTCCATGCTGATTTCTTCTGAAGTAGCAGACCAGGGTATTTACTCTGCCTTCTTTTTTAGAAGAGCCTGCTTTATTTCCAGGCTTAGTTTAAAACTAGTTTTAGATTGATTGTTTGGGTGGGGTTCTTGGGGACAAGGTGGGTTGAACAGGACAGGATTGCTCAAAGGAATTCCACATACTAATGTAGAAAACCCTCTCTGCCATTCGCATTCGGCTTTTTTTGTGTGTGTTCTGGAAAGGTGGTCTCATCTCTCCAGTTTCATCATGAGCTCTGATTTTGCTGAACTTTCCTCTGATGTTTATGAGCACATAGTGCTTGTCCTTTAGGATAGTAATCCCCGTAAGTTATCTGACTATTTCTCAGAGCAGTATATTAATTTATAATAGTAGAGAGACCATGTTCCTGGACAGATAGAGGAAGGAAAACAGAAGATTGGCTGAAGTACTCTGAAACTGTTGCATTCGCTCATTTGTGACATATAGTTTTCCTTACAGTTGTCTGCAGAAGTCTAGGTCTGGAAGGCTAAGACAACAGAAGGGATTAGCTTTACAGTTTGTAGTGTCAAAAATTGTTCATGATGTATCACTGCACCATGCCTGTTGTTTGCTCTCTCCAATCAGTGTTAGTTACACATAGTTAGTTAGAAACACATTTCTATTGCTCAAGATAAGAAAATTAAAAGCACAATACAATAATCTTTATAATAATACTGTAGTCCTTACAGTAGACAGTTTTAGTTCTGAGCGTACAAGTAGGGAATGTCCTAATAAATCAATGATCTGACACATATAAATAGATTCAGAGCAAAAATGATATGCCAGCAAAAACGGTATGTCTTTTGTCTTACTGGCTCGACATGCTGTTGTGGTCTTTTGGTAATGATGCTGTGAAAATAGAGGAGCAGTATTTTTCATTTTGGATGTTACTACTTAAACATATTCCCGTTTCCAGCACTAAAACAGCCGTTCTTTCATAATAAACCTCAGGGCTGTGATGTGATAGAGAATTGGAAAATTAGTGATGCTTATCTAAATTTTTTTTTTTTCTATTGCTAAGCTTTGTCTGTCCTAGGAAGGAAAAAGGACTGTTTGTACTGAACACGGGCAATTACAAGAAGTTTATTTTATTTGAAGGAAGAATTTCTAATGTCTTACAGAGGAGAAATAATGTTGCTTTTTATTCAATGCCTATTTAATGTAATTATAAATCGAGGGGGCAAAACTGAATTATCCGGGCTATGCAAATGGAGGAGGAGGGGGAACTGCAACCTCTGTAAGGGTCACAGTATCCTTTCTAATTGACCTATGAATGCTGTTTTAAAAAAAAATACCCATGTAGATAGTGATGTTTCCAATAATACTAATTTCAGGTATTTTGAATTAATACATTTAAATTACATATATTGAGTATGTTGATAACTTTGCGCTTCTTTTTCTCTTTTCCAGCTTGTTGTATAGAATATTCATTAGGTGATTTGTTATTTTAAAAGCTGTCATTCTCTTTCTTTGCTCCACAATACTGCTGAAGTAGGAAAAGCAGTTCTGTCTCTTTGTTTTAGATTTCTTTTGTTTTTTCACCTTGATTCTTTCCCACCTATGTAATGCCGTCTTCCAGGGTCCTGTGCCAGCTTTGCTTGCATGTTGTTGTGACAGGATTAGAATAGAGGATTTCAGTCAGAGGAATCTGGTTTTGAAATATCCTAAAGTTGGAAGTTAAGAAAATGAAGATCAAAATATGAAGCTTGCTTAAGCTTGCTGTGAAAGGCGGAAGAGAACATTTGGAGAGAGAATAAATGTTTGAGGTTTTCACAAGCTGAATAACAGAGCATGAGACGTAAGAACAGACTGGAGTCTTGCATGCTTTATAGGGGGGATGATGGGGGCATCCTGTTAAATGAAAAGCAAAACTAGATTGATAAAAATTCACTTACGAACTTGGCAAGCACATGGTCTCAGACAAGTTACTAGTATACTAAGAAGCATTTTGTATTTTTAAATAGAATATTTATAGTTAGTTGAGTTTATAAGGATATTCTGTGGTATATATTAGTTTCTTACTGATTGCTAGAAGCTAAATCCCCTTTTGGTAGATTCACTCTTTTTCAGTACTGTGTAAGGCGAGGCTCTGATATGATGTGACATGAATTCCATGTTTCCGTGGCAAGCAGGTATTGATAATGAACACGTTAGTGCTGGGAACACTATCTTTATTTGAAGGAAATAACTATTCTCTTTTGCTTTTCCTGTTATTTTATGGGTACATAATATAAATGTTAATTATGTCTTTTCAGGTATATAGAAGATGTTTCTGAGCTTTCCAGAACTAAAGTATTCTAAATTGTAATTCTCTTTGTTGCTTGCTTTTACAGTCTATCAGAGCAAGATTAATAGTGTTTAATGATACTATTTTATGTGGTGTAATAGTCATGCTGTCTTCATAGTGTTCTTCAGATAACCGTTTCATAAAGTTTCAGGGTAGCTTCTGAGATACTTTGAAGGCTGCTAGTCATTCATTGGTTCAGAAAGTTAGGAAAATATTGACTTGCTTGGCTGTAAAAGGAAAATTACTGTTTGCTTTTAGGAAACTTAATTCAGTGTATCTTTGAAGTGCAATCATTAAAAAGCCAGCCTTTCTTAAAGGTGTTTTAAAGTTGTGGTTTTTTTCAGTCCTATAAACTAGCACACCTAAGACAATTCTTTTTGCAGTGTCTTAGCATCTCTGATGAGAAACTGAAGTAGTTCTGCCTTGTTTGTGCTGCATGACAGAGTTAATTGTCAATCCTGAACCACTGCAAGTTTGCAGAATGATGTTCTGAGATACCAGTTTCATTTTGCTTGAAATGCTGCACTGGGATGCGTGACATCTTAGTGGCTACCAATAAGCAATTTGTCAATGAGGAGGTGGCCATGCAGTGATGGCAGGGCAGTAAGTGGTAACCCCTTCACCTGCCCAAAGACCGTGAGAAATCCCCACTCATCATCCAGAGTTCTGCAAAGATCCTTGAATTTTAAAGAACGTCTAGAGCTAGTAAAATGTGTAAAGCAGTAAAACTAAGTGTTTGGTGCCTACTACAGAGTTGCGGGATGTGGGGCTCTTTTGTAATCCCAGGCAGTGTCATCATTCATAGATGGTGGCATTTAACTCTTCCACGACAGGTGGGTGAAGCTTACCTCTCATCCAAACTAAACCTCACTTTGGTTTTAAGTGTGATGGATTTTGCTTTAGAATGAATTAAAAGATCTAGCAATCTTCATAAAACTTGTGAGGATGGAAGGAAATATATCATTTGAAGACTAAGAAAAAATATAGCATTTCTCAATGAAGTATTGTCCATCTCCTCTAGCACTTTTAAGTATTAACTGGTTATGACTAACCTGAATGAATTGTGTTCCGTTTCACAGGATATTTTCCCTGGCCAGTAGTAGGCACACTGCAGTCCTTAACATGACAGTTTTCTTTCGTTCTTAGTACACTTTTCCTTTTTTATGTCCATCACACTAATATGGGATATATTTATGAATCTGTCTCTTTGAAGGTCTCTGTTTTGAAAGGTCAATATGAGGATTATGGCATTAAGTGTGTAATGTTAAATATTTATTTTGAAACAACATAAAAATGTGACTCTGCAGAACTATACATCTTGATGATATTAATAGACAACTAATTTAGGTTACAGTCTGTCCATTAGATTTTCTGCCTTGATTGTTCAGATCTAATTTCACATCAGCAGTGTTGGTTTCAGAGCAGATGCAATGAGTGCTGTAAATTAAATGAGCAAGGGGGCTTTTTTGTACTTCATATTCTTCCTTATGCCATAAAAGGTCTGAAGAGGTTTGTATTCTACTGAAACTCAACAGTTTGGTCTGATTAGTGCTTATAATCACTCTTCAATTAAAGGATGTTGTTTTGATGCTTTACATTGCTATAAATAATGCAGTTTTTGTAGCAAGTCTAGCAGTTAAGTTGCCCCCTGGTTTTGCAACACTGATGCTCAGTGTGGCTGATGAAACATCATTGAGATTACTTAGCTATAAGTAAGTAGCAGACAGTTGGTGTGTAAAAAGTGTGTCTTCTTAAAATAAAAAATGTGAACATTGTAGGTTAGTATTGACATTCTTAGAAAACATCAAGTGTATTGGAGGAATAATTTTAAATAGGTGTTGCTCCAATTCGGGTACCAGGTTTAACATAGATCATAGTACCAGAACATTCTTAAAAGGTGCCTGTTAAGCAAACAGAAACACTTTATCTGTTTTTCTTGGCTCTGTGTACAGTGCACGCTGATGTTTCTGAATAACTTGGGAAATAGTTCTAAATAAGATTTAGGCCTTCTGATAGGAAAACACACATTTATTGTGTCTTTCTCTTTGAGGCTAATAAAAATATTCAGGTAATTTTTTTTCCCCTGCTGAACATAAAATTTTGAAAGAAATACTACTTCCAGTCTTAGTATTTCCACTGGAGCTGGTGATAGAATTCTCTTTGAATTAACAGAACCAGACTTAGACCAATCCTCAGTGCTTCTCAAAATCCCAGTAGAAGTATATGAAATTTCAGTGGATCAAAATACTTATTACTTAAACACAGAGAGGGAAAAGCGTTGGTATGACACATGTATTTCATGATCTTTCAATACACTGAGCTTTTAACCTGCCTGGGAAAACTAGCTAATAATTTTCAGAAAAATTAATGAAAGACTATCAGAGTGCTTCAGACTTAGCTGCGAAGAAGAAACCCACTTGTTAACGTGGTAATCACAGTGAAATTTTTAAAGAACATTTCACTGTTTGGCATGACGATGGTAGCATAGTAATTATGTTTTTTCTGTACACAGAGTGATATACGTGGTTTCAAATGGGGGAGCTGGGAAAGGAACGGTTTTTAAGTGGACTACACTGTCAATAGGACTGACATTAAAAAGTAACATTTCTTCATAGCAAGTTCTGCCAATCTGGTCCCTTCCCCACCCTTTTATTGTACAGCTAGTGTTCCAAGACTTTGCTCAGTTTCTTGGGCTAATTCTGCAAGATACAATTTCATAATGAGAGATTTGCTACAGCAGAAAACGTTCAAGTAAAATTGGACTGTAAAAATACAGAATTATTAGTGGATATAAGAACTCTTTTTCTCTTTCACATTCCTTTGGCTTGGTTTGAAGGTGAATGTGTCCATTTTGGTAGAATGTGTATATTAAAGCGTTGTATGTAACTTCACCAGAGACTTTTGGAAATATTTCCATTAGTTTCAGTGTGGTGATATAGCTTGTGTAACAGTACCCCACTTTGGAAGTTAAAATTTGAAAACACTAAACTTTTGACCTTGGGTAGATGTTGCCATGTATAATGCATTATATTCAGCTGGTGAAGTAAGAATTGCATTTTTCTGGGCTCTAGTTTGTGGAAAAAATAGTGTGTATTGGGCTGCGATGTCTGACAGCTGACATTTATCAAGGGTAACATGAGCTTTACTCATTCTCACATTTTTAAGTGCTTTCAAAGCTTTACGTGTATACACATGTTCAGCATATGTCTTGCAGCTTTGAACATTTTGTTCTAAAGATGTTAAAACTCTCATGAAGATGAGAATCCAAACTGTAAACCCATAATGGTTTCTGTTTATCAAATTTAGTCACAACATTAACATTTGGTAAACTGGCACTGTAATGTAAAACAGCACAAGTAATGTTTAAAGCTTAAAAATGCTTTTTGCCTATTTTCTCTATTCCCTGTTTTAGTGAGCTTTAGACCAGACTTTCAGTACATGGGGTTGTTTAGAATAAAATGCTAAAGCTTCTCTTTAAAAAAAGAAGAAAAGAGAAGGTGCATTTTCTTTTCGGTGATGAACAAATTCTCTGGTAGCCATTTTGATATCTTTGTAAACAGTTTGTGTGCATTGGCCAAATAATGAAAAACTTGTTCTACTTGCTTTAAATGTCATAAAGAATTACGTGATTGTCTTGAAATGTTTAAAACTCTGCATGTAATTATTCTTGCTTAATAATCCTTTAAAATAGATAATTCTATGGAAGAAATAATTATTTCAATATTTGATAAATTTTCTGCTAGTGTACATAGTTTGCTGGTTTATTTTTAGACTCAGAGTTTCCTGTTACGGCAGTAACTCAGTGTAGTGCTAAATAGATTCACACTGGTCTGATGCCAGGTAACTCGAAACTCTAGGTGGCTGCTGAAGATAAAATGGATGGATATGATTGTCATAGTCATAATTTTATGGTGTAAGGTGCAATTCTTTATCTTGCTAAATAAATCATATTAACATTACTAATTTCACACAAAATACTTGTAGTTTATCACTTCTACATGGAAATAATTTCAGATGACCTAAGAAATAATTTTCTTTTTTTCTTTCTTTAATATTGAAATTACTAAAGTCCAAAGATCAATTAAAGTCTGAAGCCAGTCTGGAATTCACATTTTGCTGGACCAGTTTGTTAAAATTTAGAGATTCAAGATAGGATTTCTTCGCTCCAGTTTGGGAGCAGTGGGGTTGCAAACGTTACTTGATCTCAAACACTCCTAAGAGGCAGAATGGATTCACTGTATTTCTGTGTTGTTTTGGATTGACATCAGCCAAAATTGTGGTCATAACTGTAACAAGCCTCAAATCCTCCCTGTTTATTTGCTGAATTTGAAATGTGGAATTAACTTTTATTGGATCGTTTCAGGATATTACTAACGCATAACCAGGTATTAAAAGTCATCAGGCAACAAACAAGTGCAAGTAAGATGACAATACAAAGTATGTCCTTTCTTGAGCTTGTTGGTCTTGAAATAATCCATAGATTTTAAACTACTGTCCTTAAAAGCTTTGCACATGCATTTAAATAAATGAGTACATTGGTTTATGACACTTTTTAAAATTTCAAAAGAAATGTAACAAGAAGAAAACTGACTTTGTTTAATATTTTGTTTCGACTTATGAGAACCCTAAACTGATGCCTAGTAACATTTGGTCCTGCAGACAAAATAAGCTGCATGAATAGCAGAAAATACCATTTTATCAACAGGAATAAAATGTTAGTGTATTTATGCCAGCATGATTGGTTTTAGTTACTTGCGGATATGTGTATATTACAGATAATTCAGGAGATACATTTTTCTCTTTAGCAATATCCCTCATAATTTGTCTGCTGAGGAAAGCTGCTCTAATGTGATTTTTCTTGATGTTTTGGATTACTTTCTTGGAAACCCCTGTGATTTCTCTGTGCAATCACACACTGTGATCTTGGTGGTGGCGATGCTTTGGGGGTTTTCTGGGCTTTCTTTTGAAGGTAGTATATAAGATATTTTGTTGTAGTGACTTGAAGCTTATCTGTCCTTTCTTGGCTAGCCCCTGTTGTAGAATTAGTCTTTCTTTTATGGTTGTAACACACATATTGCCAAAGTGGGACTGATGAAGGTCTTAAAAAGTGAGAAGCTTTCTTTCTGAGTTAGATTTTGGCATGCTTTCTTAATTTTATACAAGCTTAAACATGCGTAAGGTTTACGTTGGGGAGGAGTGTGTTTCTGCTTTTAAAATTTGTGTTTATTTGTTATTTTCTTTGTGAAGTAGCTATGGGCATCATTATGTAAAACTGTAGATGCTAAGAATGATTAAGGATATAAACCCTTTGTTTTAAAAAGCATTTTGTAATAATAAAAATGGATAAATAGCTTTATTTTTTAGCTGGTCACTGGTATTAAGGAGCAAATTATAGCAGGGAGCATGGTGAAGTTAGCATGCTCTAATGAAATCAGTTTTTGTGCTGCACTGTTACAATAGTGATTGTGTGCAAAACTCATTTTACTATTGTAAATGAGTGAAAGTTTTAAACATATACCACAGTGTAGATACAATGTTTGCAGTGTATTCTCTCATGGGTTGCATGATTAATCTTAAGTAGCTTTTCTGCTTTCAAATATTTCACATATATATGTTCATTAGCTTACAATCAGTCTAGAAAAGGAAGAAGATGATTAGCACAGAGGTGATTTTTTTAATGTGTTGGTCAGACTGTATTATCTTATTATCAGATATTACACAAATGTTTGTGTTTACGTACATGGTAAAATCCATCAATATTACTATGCCGCTGGTTTTAGACTTTTGTGGTTAAAGGGGCTGAGCATTCCTAGATGAATGTTTGCTCTAAGTAATTTATGTAACGTTAGGGTGGCTTAAGTCCATTTACTTTTTTCTGAGGTAGGTATAGTGCAGATACAGTGTTTTATTGGTATAATGCTGCTAGTAAGTCTCTCCATGTAAACAAGCCTGTATCTTTAAGTTTAACAGATCCTTTCTGTGCATAGTTTCTCACAATGCACTGATGGCCAAGTGCATCTCTTCATTCATTTCTTTAAAATACTTTTATTTTTTTCCCTAGGTTCATCTGCTGATTTTTGTTTGTTCGAGACCTAAATATTTGTAATTATTTTTTCTCGAAGCACTTTTGACAATTAGAAGTCATAGGTAATGCAGTATTTAATATTTTTCTTGTTAAAGTACTTCTTAGTTAATATAGGAAGCAAAACACAATTGCTTTTTCTTCACGTTTGTATAGCTCTGTTGCAGGCTGCAGTACTACCAGGGTTTTTTTCAAATCTCATTATATTTGCTCTTTCTCTTCAAACCCCAACTGTGACAGTGACACGAATAGCAAAGCATCTCATTTTTCATTTAAAACCAAAAACTGATTCCATTCCCCCAGCACTGTAAATGAAAATTTGAAAGTATCGGCAGTTTACCTTGAAGTCTGACTGAAGAAAACAGAGAAGCAAGGAGCTTAAATCTAGAAGCCACCTTTTCCTTTCTTTCTTTTCTTAAATTTTTAAATAAGAAGAGAAACATGAGTTTTAATTATACATAGCTGTAAAGGGGAAATAAAAAAAACTCCACCAAAAACCTGAGTTGCACAATTCAAGGTTTCACTGAACTCTCTTCACTTCTCTTTCATAGACCTCTGGCTCATAAATGACTGAAGCTTTGGCTTTGACTTTTAGGAAATATTAGATGTTCAGAATGATAGTGCCATGTTTATCCCACTAGTTTTTCTTCGGCTTAATGTATTACTAGGGAAGCTTCTTGGTAAAGCACTGTTAAAAAATCTTAGGAAATTCACATTTCATACTGGCCAGAAAGTCTCTATACGAGTTCCCTGGGTGAAGTAGCTTATGTGGATAATATATTTTTCCCGCTGCATTAAAGCAATTCGAATAATAAAAAAATATTTTTACAACTTCTAACACAGTGACAAGAAATATTACACAGAATCACAGGATCATACAGATCACCTGTAATTCTGTGCAACTTTCTTTTTTTTTCCTCAAATAAACTTTCCCGATTCAGAAGTCATGCCACATGGGCTGTTTTTCTGCAGACTTTGTTTATTCGTGTGCTCAGTGATTTTATTCTTTAGCATAGCTTCTACCATCTTACTGTGGATGGAATTCAGTCAAGACACAAATGTCCATAGCTCCTGAGAGTCCCTCTAGATCCCTTTATGTCAGTAGGAGCTGCACTGGGTCACCTGGCAGTCCTCTGATCCAGTGGCCATTTGTGATGGCAGATTGTGCAGTCTGGCCAGCAGTTCTGAAGATTCACTTTTGAAGCCCTTTGTTGATGAAGGGTATCCTGACTGATGGATATCATGAAGGGTATCATGACTGATCAACACCTCATGTGTGTCTGTTTGGTTTAATTCTTCCCCTATAATTCCTTAAATTTCATTTTGCTTCTCCAACCAGTTTGCTACAAAGAAATGCTGAAAGTGGGAATCTCTCCACTATCTTCCCTGGTGAAGGCCAGCATGAAGAGATTTTCAGAGCAATGGCTTTAATGCTCTCTGAGTGCCCATTTTATGCCTTTGCCATGAAGAGGCCCACTGTCTCCCTAGCTGGCTTCCTGCTTCCGATGTGGTATTTAAACATCTTTTTATTATCAGTTGGAGTTTGGTGCAAGTCACTCTTCTTGTTCTTTTTTTAGTCCTGTATTTCCTGTTTACGTTCAATTTACCGTGTTCTATGGCTGTTTCAGTTCTTCCCAAGTAGACAAGCATTCCCCTTTTAAAATGCTAACCTTTTCCCTGTGGTAGCCCCTTAACTTTCTTACAGAGCCATGTAGGTATTTTTTTAATGTTTTTGTTCTCTGCTCCAAAAGCTGTGTAGGTGTAGCAGCTATTATCCAGAATTCACTTGAGAGCCAGTGTCTTTTTTGTCTCTCTCCCTCTCTCACTATTGTCATCATGGTACAGTCATACAGTGACAGTGTTATCACTTTTCCGTCTTGAGGGCTGGGAGTGTGTGGTGATGTCCTCACATATCAGTAGAGATGTATAAATTAATATTCCACACTGCTTCTAAGCCACATATATTGCTTTTTAAACACAACTAACTTTATAGAAGAATAATACCATCTTTGAGAATTTGATTTGTGTGCACAAGCATTAACTGATTAATGTGCTGGCATCCATTTTCTCCCCATTAAGATTATTTAAGATATTTGGGTTTAATACTTTCAACTGGAGCTACAAATGATGTGCTATAATGAAGAAATAAATACAATATTTTAATGTGCTAGAAATTTTAGAATATATGTGTCATGCAGCCTGTATGTCTTTGTTTAATGTGGAAAAGTATTTTGGCAGAATTCTAAGTAGTTTTGGAAATTAAATCTTCACTCAATTTGTATAATGTAACTCAAGACTTCCAAGGCTGAAACTTAAATTTTGAATATAAGTTTTAAATAGCTGGGAATTTGCGGTGATTGTGATACTCAGTCTTTTTAGTGTGCCAATACGTGTTACTAGTAAAAAGTCACATTAAAAATGAAGTTTAAGATTTGAAAGGCCTTTTTGAACTTATAGTAGATGTATTAAATGCCGATTCATGTAATTTTAAGGAGCACTCCTTATAAAGATGTCCTAAATACTGTGTCAAATTTCAAATGACATTTAGAAAGTCTTCTACGTTTTAATCTATGAACATCTGGTGAGTTATAGTAAGAATTTGATTTTTTTTTTTTTTTTGCTGTCTTCAGTATTTCTCTAAGGTTCTGATCTACCTTATCTGATGGCCAGGCAATAATGGTTTTTGAGGTCCATAGATATGCTAGGCTTTATTTGTTCCATGGATTTGCCCTTTTGTTTGATAGCTTTTATAAAATGTGTCCATCATACCTAGCCGGTTACTTTTTCTTTTCCTTCTCCTGCAAAGACTCCTATTTTCTCTTCCTTTTTCTCTGTGTTTGAGTCTGTTTCATGACTTTTGCCTAATTCTTCTGAAAACTGGATTCAGCTGAGAAATCCAGCGATAAATAGACTGATTTAGTTATGGCACATAATGTTTCCTAACTGCATTTTGCAGAATTGTTCACATCTTCATGTTACAAACAAAAAAGGCCTGCTAGCCTTCCTCCCCCACACCCTCCATTATAGCTGTATAAGGCGTCTATTGTCTCCATTCATATTGAGATGTCACAGATGTGTACACTCCTCTGGGTTCTTTTCTCTCTTGCAGCTCTAATGACCGCTATTCCTTTGATTCCTTTCTCAGGCAAATTGGCATAGGCTATACAAAAAGAAATTTAGGTCACAAATAATCTTTACATTATTCTACTTGAGTGAGAGGAAGATTTAGCTGACTCTGTGTTTATATATACCAGAAATTTATGGCAAAATATGGCTAAATTAGTTTCCTCCAGCAAATACATTTTATCATCTTGGAGATTGTTGGCTTCAAATTATCACCAAGGGAGTGCAGTTTTAGCATGAAATAGAAGTGTGCAAGTGTAACAGTTTTAAAGCCCTATTTATGATTTTTTTTTTCCCCTAGAGATTAATATCAGACACTGTTAAAACAACTGGAAGTATTAGGAATTATTAATTTTAAATAAATACTTTTGTTTTTATGTATTTTCATTGCGAATGAATACTTTTTTCTATTTTTGAGATTAATACCAAGTTAATCAATACCAGGTTCCCTGTCAGGACAGTGAATTTTGGGTTTAGCTCTAAGCATGGCTGTAGCTTTCTTTGAAGTACCTGGAACCCCACGAGCATTATGACTCTTGGCTGTGTACACCGAGATGTCATGTTAGGAACTTTGCTCATGGACTGTGTTAGTTGCACAGATACGCAGCTGGTCGAGTTAGGCAGGCAGTAGCAGTGGACTTCTATTCATTAAGAATTATTTCTCTGTAAGGAAACATTTTAAATCTTTTTACGTGCTCCTCAGATATGCTATTTGTGTGTAGAAAAAGCAAGCATTCGTGTAAACAGGAAACTATTCTGTGCTTTGCATTACATCTCTGAACTGGCTTGTACCAACATCCTTTTATGGTTGGCTACTTTATTTTCCAGTTAAAACTGACATGTTTAAAGTATACTAGGTCACACTCTTCATCGCTTCTGTAGGCTGAGTTTTGCCTGTTGGCTAGTCCTATTTTTTAAGTTAAGAGCACTCAAAAGGTAAAAAATCGACAGATATAGCATAATTTCTAGTTGTTTTACAGCATGCTGTGATTAAATCTAAGCAGGTTAGCTAAGTTACTTAGGCTGCTTATCATTATTGTTTCTGTTTGTTGTTGTTTAGTAATAACAGAATACTGTTCCCTCAAATACCTGTGCCCTTGGGAGTGTTGTGTATTTCAGTTGGCTGCAAATTCATGACAAGGGGCCACACCATTTATGTCATGCATTTTTTAAGACGGCAGTCAATGCTTCTGTCCAGTACTTAGAGGCTTGGTAGTGTGGTGTATTTTGTAGAACTGGCTTTGAGTATTTAGGAAGGGGGATAGAAGGTACTGCGAGCACGTTTTGGGTGGCTTGTATCCCAGCTCATCTGTTGCGGACTCAGAGCACCACTGGCAAGGCTTATTTCTCTCTATTAGTTTGTTTGTGTGTAACTCTGCTACTAATACCAAGATCTGTCTTTGAAGCATCATAGAGACTGGGACCAAAATATTTCTTGTTTTCTTGGTATTTGTGGTATAAAAGTCTTGACAGATTGGAGTTTTTCCAAGATTAATATCAGAAACTAATTTGTTAATTGTGTAACAAATTGTGTTCTTATAAATGCAGGACAAAAGACTGTTGTCTAGCTACTAACATAAAAGCTTCTTGAAATTGCAGCACTGGATTGCATACTTTGTAGACCTAATTTTGTGTCATTCATAAAAGTGAAAGGTTTGCTTTTTAGCAGTCAGAATCAAAGAGGGTCTTTCTGTTGATGGCCAGGACATTCCAGTAAATTTTGAAGTTGATCTGAGGTATTTAATGTTCAAGCATTTTTCACTTCAGAGGTCTTTGTGCTGAGTGTAAGAACTTGACTCATTTGGCCAGTTTGGCTGAAAATAGTCTTTTTTTTTTTTTTTTGTAGCATCCATGCAACAAAAGGTTAGCTTTGTTAGAAGTTTGCAGGATCTGCCTAGAGACTCTATACGAGTATATCAATAATTATATTTTACTGTTCCCCAGTACTTCCACCAAGGCAAAATATGACCGAGTCACGTAGAAATACTCACAAGAATCAGGACTGTTCTTTTCAAGGATTTACAGTTTCCAGCTGTTGATAAACTTCTGTGCTTCTTACTAATTTGATTATTCAAGGACTAGGAAATAGCAGATGAACAAGCTGATAGGCTAAATGTGTAGTGAGATGATTAATAACAGGTCTGCTTAAGGTACGTGAGCATCACCTAGATCACATCTGATTTCCCAAGCGGAACAGGTGGCCAAAATAGAACAGAGGAAACAAGACTATGATTTGAGCATTGCCAGAATTCTAGATTGCTTTTAGCTTTTCATTGAGAGATTTGCTTTTTAATGGAGAGGCTTCCTTTTAAAATAGGCAGGTATAAAAAGAATAATTAGAATGTATTTTTCAGCTGTGCAGTTCTGATTAAAAAAATACTTTGGCTCTGCAGCTTGACACTTAAAAGTGTTTACTACTTCAAATAAACAGTTTTCTTAAAAGCCAATCTCGCTACCTACTGAATTGATGGGTACTTTCAATTCACATACAAGACTCAGGCTAAATTTGCAATACTAGGGATGAACATCCCTTGCTAATAGCTGTAAAAAATTGCAACAAATTCATCTGTCTAGAATTCTTTTCTGAGTATTACTTGTAGAAGTTCAAAAGCTGGCATTAAGCTTGGCATCTACTTGATAGAGATCACATGTCAGAAACTGATAGTGTGTACAGTGAAGGTTTCATTCTGTCTAAAACAGTCATTTTTTCCCCTCATCTGAAGGCGTTTTGGTATTGTTAGAGATTTTGATCCAAATGTAAAATGACTTCTGTCTCTAAGCTTAAGCTTGTAATGGACAGGCTTTTACAAGGAAATTGCTGATATTTTGCCCAATTTTTAACTGCTGCTTTGGAAAACTGAGTTTGAACTGTTCTCATTCTGAACATGTTTTATATAAACCCATGATCTCTGTAAAGTGAGTAAGATTTTGGCATGATAAGACCTGCTTCAATTGTAACAATGCCATAGCACTAAATGAATTCATGCTAATTGTAATACTATAGTTGTGTTCAAGTTGTCTCGCTCGAGGAATCCAGCAAGCAGTCTTTGCTTCCGTGAGACACTGGGAGGGTAGAATGGCAGAACAGAAAATTGCATGCATATAATACAGAGAAATGTATGTGAATCCATTCAGAGTCTTAGGAAGGAGAATGAACTTGCTTAAAGCACATTCAGAGCTCAAGAAAGGGAATCAACTTGTCGATGACATGGAGAGGCATCACGTGTATTTAGTGGAACAAACTCAGTTTAGTTGATTACATTTCCTGTTTTCACCAAGAACGTGGTAAGTACTCTCTGTTTGTGAAGTGTGTGTGTGTGTACCTACCTCAAAGAAAATGATAGTCCTTGCTACTAAAAACTTGCAGATTTAGTTCTTACTATATTGAAACTGTTTGGGAAGTTGCTTCCTCCCTTTTAAGGGAAAACAAATTCCTTAGTCATTGTTAAATAAAGGTAAGAGCTCTTTGTATCTTTATCAGATCATGTAGGAAAAAGGCTACTGTTTACTGTAAGAAAAAACCCCACCTGGATTTGTGGGTTATTTTGTTCCCATGAAAGATGATTCTGCCAATTTTATAAGTTGTGCCATGAATCCCATCTAATATCTACCAGTAGTTATCACTTTGTATTTGCATTTGATGTGATTGTTACCTGGCAATCATCAGTTTGATTGGCCATTTTCTTTATGCTGGCAATGATTGAAGTTTGTACTGAAAAGGCAATCACATTACTGTGATGTACAGTGGTCAAAATTGTGTAAGAATTGAAGTTGTATATTGATAACACATGAAGACAAGTTTTCATCAGGTAAGTTAATATATCCACTTAAAACCAAAAAGTTAGAAGTGATTAAAAATAACTAAATAATGCTTTCAGACTTACATGGTCAAACAGATGGGTTTGTGTTCTAATACTCTTAATTGACGTCCTTTTCTAATTGAGAGAGATTTTGTGCTTTGGACTGATCTTTGAAGAATTTAGGATTACATAATTCCATTTTAACAAATTGCGTGAATTATTTCAAACTTAATTTATAATTAAACTGACATTGTAATATGTAGAGATACATTGTACAGGTTGCATTCTTCTTACGAGCCTGCAGATTATGTCATGTGTCAAACGGCAGGGAGTCACTTACGAGTTAGGTACGTGTAGAGCTGGAAAGTGACTCTGCAAATTGTTGCATTCTTGTATTCTCATGAGCTCTGGCCAAGGGTATTTTGTCTGGTAAATGGAACACTTTTTATATAAACTTCCAATTTTTCAAAGAATTTTATTGCTGTTAGTAATAGGAGAGAGGTTTGTGTACTGGTCACAGTAAAATCTCTTTCCATAGTACCCACTGTTTTTGGCAAGGATAATGGGAAAAAGGGTTTTCCACTTTTAGAACTTCATTAAATATTAATAGAAAACCTAAGCAGACCATATGTATTTCAGTCAGGTACTGACTTGCCTGTGTTTTCTTCTGCTGTTAAAATGTCTGAACGTACAGAAAAGAATGGTGGTGTTCTGTGGTTTCTTACCAGTTAAGTAGTTACCAAGTCCCATTATAGTAGCCCAGACATCACATCCTGTTTTTTTCTTTGTGGTATTTTAGTAAGGGATATTTTCTTTCTGTGTATATTTATTAAATTTTTAATTATTTAAAAAATAACTGTTTACTAACTATTCTGGATACAAGTCTGTAGGGACTTATCTATGTTAAAAACATTCTAGATACTTTTGAAGAACACTTAACTGATGCCATCAACTATATTGAAAGCCCAAATTACCTTTTCCAGTACAGGGGCTTTGAAATTAGTCAAGAGACCTTCAATTTCTTTTGGCCTGCTGTGTTTGAGCATACCACTTGTTGCCAGTGTCATGCAAGTAGGTGGTGGCATTACTAAAATCCAGTAAATGAAGAACTCTCTAACACTTAGTGTAGAGTTTGAGTGTGGCTGCATCGTGCCCAATTGCCTTTTACTTACAAGAGCTATATCCTGACCAACACATCTAGCCAAAGAAGTTTGAGAGCTTTTCACAGCTCAGTTCCGAGGGCAGCAGTTGTTCTGGGTCTAGAATGTGACTCATGTCTTTAGGCCCATGATGAGACACAGCAACCACTTCACCACAGTGCTTTGTGCAGACGCTGGCAGGTGAGAAATTTTTACAAGTGTTTGGCAGTGTATGGTGAAGGCCTGAGAATAAAGAGTAGTCCTCTTCATAACAGTGAGTTCACTGGAGCTCCGCTTTCCTTTCATACGTTTTGTTTGTTGTAACTGGGTCCGATATCTATTGCTGTGAGGAGCAAGCAGGAGTGTATAGGAAACAAATTAACAAGTAATGACATTCCAGAAATAGAGCACACGCATTATTTATCAGAGGAACAGGAGAGGAGCTCCAAGTGTGTTCCACCTCTGATCATCCTTTAACTGAAAGTGTCCTGTCATTTTAATATATGCAAAGTGAACAAGGCTCAAGTTAATTGTCATGTTTGAAAAATAGCTGAGGAGCACATAGTGCTTACTAAACACTGCAGGGGAATTGGTAAATGAAACCTGACAAGGCCTGAAAAATTATAGTCTCCCTAAAATGGAATGTATAATACAAGAAGGATGTGTGCTGAGTTAAGATTATTTAACATGTTGCAGTAATGTGTGCTTCACTGGCTAGCAGGTTATAGAAGACACTTTTTTTTAAAAAAAAAACCACCACCAAACAAACCCAAGTCTGACAGCCCTGATTCAGTGAAGTCTCCCAGTCAGTTATTTGTTCTCTCATAAATTACCTGTTTGGGTGAAGAGGTGCGGAAAAAAAGAGTGGAAAATGATCAAATGCCTATGTTTTGGAGTAGTATTTCATTAGTTATTGTAGTGATAGAAGTGCTAGGTTAGGATAATGATGTATCAATACAATTAGCAGTATAATTTACTGTTTGCTTCATAGTGTAAGTATAGCTGCTTTAATATGGAAAGATAAGACTTACTAGTACAAAATAGTTGCAGTACACCAAAACCTCTTCATGAACTCTGTACACTTGAGTCTTATTCTCTGTTTCAGTAGCTTGTTGCATTGTACTTTCAGATTCACAAGGCTATAGTTAAGGTTTAGTGGCTTTTTTTATCTGCTGCGTTTTCCCTCTCCCTCATAGGTTTAAGAATATGTTGCTTTTATGTACTGCAGTCTGAAGTGTAGCACATTGTATTTAATTTCTTTTTCAAACCGGCATATTAGATATCTCTAAAACATTTAAACAGGATTACACATACAATTGTTATGTGTTCTTTCAAAAAGTAGCCATTGTGTTTATCATGTCTGGCACGTTTGGCTATGAATATATATGTTTTTAACCTTAAAAACAATGTATGTCCTATTATTGTTGTCCGTGCCATAGGCAACAACAATAGGGCTGGTTACTTGGCTATCCCACACAAATGCTAATGGAATCTTCTTTCTTTTATGTGTTTTAAAAATTGAATGGAGAGCTGGGTCGTATGTACACTTGAATTTGGTAGCCAGGCCATGTTGGATGGCTAATTTCTATATGGTGGAAACTTGAGTATCTCTGTAGCTCATTCTGAAAGTGAGGAAATCAGTTGAAGGTCACTGTGTTGAGCTCATTGAGATCAAAACATGCTGAAGGACGTTGTTTTGTGTGAGAATTCTTGTTTTTTGGTTGAGCAGTTTTTAGACAGGAAATAATATGCTCATGTGTTGAAGCACTGGTACTGGTGTGGTGAGAGCTGAGGGAGAAGCTGATTGTGCAGCCCCAGATGCTGAGTTTTTAGAGTACTCACTCTGAGACTGGCAATAGCTTCGTGCATGACTGTGCTGTGATACAGGCACTCTAATAACCTCAACTAATTAATGTGGAGCAGAACAGAAAACAAACATTGAAATAAAGTATTTTTTGTATTAAAAAAGTTAAGTTGACTGTTATCTCTGTACTCAGAAGAGAAAGCATATAGGGTTAGAGTAGGGATAACAGAGTTGAATGTCAGCTTTCAATGTCTAAGAGTTCAAGCTTTCATTAGTAGAAAAAGACCCAAGGATTATTGAAAGAGAGGGACGTATTTTATTTTTTCATTTAAATGTCATAGATGATAACAATGTAATGACTTACTAGATTTTAGAATTTTAATATCCTGTTTTATAGTGGTGGCAACTTGAGGTCTAATTTACTTTTGATATATGGTAAAGTTTTACTGTAGCATATTTGGTGTTAACTTTTTGATTGGTTTACAGGGTAGAGTTTTCATTCCTACTTTCATTCCTGGTCTGTAGAACAGAATTTACAGTATCTGTCTAGGTTGCCTTTCCAGTTGACAGTTCTCATAGGATGGTCTTCTGCAGTGTTTGGCCAGACCAAATTACTGCAAATACTACTCTAGATGCTTTTCTAACCCTTCAAGAGCATTCAGATTATTCAGAAGGCTATTTTTTAGTTATTTTACTGCAGTACTTCTTTGAGAAGTTGTGCTCTGTCTTCTGTTTAAACAGCACAGATACTGACATCCATGGAATGAATATTTACTTGACAGGAATATAGAGAGAATATTCTAAAACTAATTTAAAAAGTGTTAAGATTTTTGTGTGGTCTTCAACTTAATACATTTTCCAGGGAGTTCTCTTTTGCCTTGCATTTCCAGTCATACAGAATCTTTTTGATATTTGCGGGTATGGATCTCCCGCTTTTAAGCAATTTTGTGCTGGTAATTTCTCCTGCATAGGTCAACTTCTCAGTGCGACTCTTGTCAGTGGTTCTGTTGAACAGCTTCTGTTCTTGCACAGATGCATTCACCCATTTATCAAGCTGTTGTAGAAATCTGAGGAAAAAAACCCTGCACATAAAACTTGAACAATATAATTCATGTGGCGTTTTTGTTTCATAAATTCTGTCTGGTAGAGACATCAGAAAATAGCCCTTGTTGGTTTGTAAGACCATCCCAGGGAAGTTCTCACTGAGTGTAGTATAGGTCAAGTTTAGCATTTTGACAGAAATGAATGGCTGGAGGATTTAATTTTCTATGATGTCCAAATGTTTCTGATGCTGCATCTTAAGACTTGTTTGATTTATCTTCTTTTTTTGGTGCTTTTGTTCTGGTTTCCATGATTAGCAGAGGATGATTTAGCATAAAATGGTGTTATAGAACTCTTTAATTAGGAAACAATTTAACTCTTGATTCTTACTTTTACGTGACCACATTGTCAATCAACCTTCTAATTGGTAATTCCAGTTCATATAAGTAAAGCTACAGTCAGTATTGTCAAAGGGATGGTTAAAACAGCATATGCAACCGGTTGACATGAAAAGCTTCAGTCTCATTTCTTACAAAATTAGCTACTTGAATAAAACTCCTTTACCTGCCTGCTAGTGATTGCCTATTAAGTAGTCTGGGTAGTAGTATCAATTTTGAAACTCTTGATTTTGGATAGGACTATGGTGTGTGCTTACATGTGAATGTCTCATAAATATTTCCCAAGAGCAATTTATTTTTCTAATTAGCTTCAACAGCCTCTGCTTTACGTAGCGCTTTAAGCAGTTTTCAGTAAATCAATTCAATCACACAGCTGTTGTTTTAAACTTTTCCGAAGTTACTGCAATTCTCTATAGAGACCCAGAATCGCACTAATTAGTACACTTAATCATGCTTTGTATAAAGTGCATGGTAATATGGATTAATCATTCCTAGAGTTTCATAGAGAAACAGAGTAACAGAAACCTGAATGTTCATAGCTCTGAAAAGAGTTTCCTAGTCTCCTATAATAGTTCTGTACCAAGCAGTGTGTACCAGCAGACGTAGAATAGCCAGGCACTTCATTTTTATGTGCCAGTCATAACTCTACAAAATAATTAATTTGAGGCTACGGCTTTTTGTATTAAGATGTAAAAGTTACTGAGATCAAACATCTACAATGATTTCATGATGTCTTTCAAATTAAAAAAGAAAAATTACATTTAAAAGAAATATGTTTAGTTCTTATGTGAAAGGAAATCTAGCTGAGTGGCATTCGTGAGGATAAGATTCAGACTTGTGAGCTGTTTAGCATGTAACAGAGGTGACAGTTATTTACAGCTATTATAAGTGAGTCTTAAGCTCATTTAACATTAAAATATCTCAATATTGAGTGTTTACTTTTTGGTAAGATTATTAATATTAGATGAACAAATTGCAAAGCAAGCACCTTTTTTAAAGTACAGCCTTTTTTGTTTTTCAGGATGTGACTTAAAATGACTTCTGATTCTGAAGGTCCTCTGAAAAATATGCTGTGCTTGAATGTTTGCTAAGGACAAGTAAGTGACTGATTTCGTATTTGGGCTATATGTACCTGAATAGTTATTCCTTACCATTTTTAAAGCTACAATTTACAAATTGCGTAAGTATATATGCATGTTCTTAAAAAGAAGAAGGGGAGGGGGGAAGGAAGGAAAACAACAAAAAAAAGACCAGACCGTACTTCACTACTGCCAAGAAAGTGAGTTTTCTAAGTTTGTTTTCTTGTGGATTCCTATCTATGTAAATGGAAACATCAGTTGTTTCTGTGGTCAGTCATATAACAAAAGAATCTTCACGTAGTTTCAAGAATATTGTGAATCAGAAGTTTCACTAGAAGGCTATCATACTTTCTATATAAGTGTATTTGAGGGAAAAGTAAGTTTGAAATAACAAATATTCACTAAGAATACAGAGTTGCTGAATGGAATGTCCTCTAGTTTTATTTATATCAAATAAAATGTAAATATTTGAGGCTTCTCTTAGCATAAACTAGTTTATTACAATTTGCATCTTAAAAACTGTGTGACTTCTGTCTTGGTTTTTAGAAAGGAGGATTATATTTAATATTTTAACATTATATACAATTAAGAAAATTACAGACCATCTTCATGATTCATTGTAGAGGACTGGTTTGATTTAATTCTTCATAATTGGCTTATTCTGGGGAATGTTAAGAGCCAATTTATGCTTTTTCCCTAGTGAATTTTTCAAACAAGAAATCAGCTCAGACAGAAATGCTGCTAAGCATTCAAGATACCATGGATATCATATTTAGTATGGTTTCATGAGAACAATGAAGTATTAAAAATATTTTTATGCAAATAATATGATTTTTTTAAAATAGTTTGGATGTGTTTTAAATTAGTATTGTATGGCTGTGCCTTGTGGGTTTTGGTTTAATGTGTGTGTGTGTGTGGTCAACTATTTCAGCTAAACAAATAACCTAAATCTGAAGCATATTATTGTTTATATTTGGGGCCCTTGTTAGGACAGAACCTCCCCAGTTGCCAGGTCCTATTTGGGGAATAGGTCTTTCATCTACAACTACTGAGAACATTGGCATGAGGGAACAGTGCTTGAGTTGGAGAAGGAAACCAGTGCAATGAAAGACAGACTAGCAGAAAGCAATCTAGTTGCTGCTTTTAAGTTAGTAGCTTTCCAATCTGTGTGAGGGTGAGGTGAGTAAAACAGGGCAGAAACTGTCCTATCAAGTTGAAAAGTTTCTGCTTACTTCAGTGCTTCTCAATGTCCTTTTAACTTGCATGATCTCTAGGAAATGGCTTTAGGAACTTTGCTGATTTCAAACAAACTGTATTTTCAACATATGCATCCTTTTCTTGGTAGCCTAGGACAGAATTTTAGAATATTTTATTTTATTTTCCTTTTTTTAGCTTGTCAATATATTGAGAACCTGGCAGGTTGAAAAATAGTAGTCCTAACTGCTGATGATTCTGTAATTCTATGGTTTTGTTTGGAAAGCTGTACATATATTGTTGCAATGAATGGATTAATAATTACTAGAACTTGTTTTACCTATCACATGCAAAACTTAGATGGATTGTTAAAAGGGTACTGTGGTTTTTCACTGAGAAATGAATGGACCTGGCATGTGAAAAGTATATAATACATTGCAAAGGATGTGGACGTGCACCTTATTAATAAGGAGAAAGGTTTGAGTTTTTTTTTCAATGCACTTACTGATGAGCAAAAAGGTCTTTGTTATTTTTTGTTTCCTTGTTTCCTCTTTTTGATAAGTGAGAAAAAATTTGGAAAAATCAGGATTGTCTCTGAAAAGATAATAATGCAGAAACTAGTACTTCATATTTAAAAATAATCATAAAATTTTTGAACTTTTTCTCCAAATATTGCTGCCGTTGGTTCCACTCCCTTAATGGGGTTGGGAACATCAGAGGTTCCTTACTGCTACAATCCATGGAATTTAATGGTATCTTGCTTTAAAGACTTCAAGTCATCTTGGTTTTTCTCAAGTTTGCTTTAACTATAAACTTTGGAGAGCTCTGGCCATATTTACTTCCATTCAACTTTAACATTCTCTATTTCATACCAATTCTAAATTAATTTCTAAATTATTTGGCAGGAGCTAGGGCTTTGTTTTTCCAGATAACTTTTGGAAAATCATATTGGACAGTACAAAGTGGGACTTTGTGTCATCTGTTTTGAGTAGCTAAATGGAATGTAGCATAAAATGCCTTTCTTCTATAAAATGTTCCATTACAATGACAAAGTATTCCAATACAGTAGAGTAACTTGGGCAGTTTAATTTAGAAATTAAAATTAGTTGCTGATGACATCAGACTAGCAAACATTGAAACGTTGTATATATAGGAATCATTGTTCATTCAGTACCTGACTGAATTTGGCAGTCCCAACTCTGAATTATATTAACTGGGAACAGATAAATTTTAGAAAAATCTGGTTGTTCAGTTGTTTATTGCTGGATAGAATTTATATTCAGCATTTCTTCCTTATATTTAAACAGTCTGCCATAGCATCTTGCATTTTAAACAGATATGCAAATTTCATCAATAGTACATATTGCTAGCTCACGTTCGTAACAGGGACCCGCTGTTAGTTATCTCTGTGCAGGAGCTTTGCCATCCACTTTGAGCTTGTTTGTGCAACTTTGAAGAAATATAGCAGAACAATTGCCAGATTTTTCATTAAAGCGGTTGCTGTCGTATCTGTGTTTCTGTTATTCTGAGTAAGAATAATAGTCTGTGATGGAAGATTGTAATTCCCGTGCTTTGGGTAATTTACACTCATGTAAAATTTAACATAATTTCTTATGTTCACCTGGGTTTTTGTAGTAACTGAACGATTCACTGAGTCAAATTAAACTAGATTTTAGATTTAAGTACGCAAATAATAGAAAGAATTTCACTGTGTAATTTTTTTCTTTAAAAAATGTTTTGCTTAAGTAGTTTATACTGTGCAGTATAACTAGCAAACAAGTCTTTCTAGCCAGTATTATAGGCTCATGAGCCAGAAATAATGCTATTGCCTGTTAGTTTAGAAAGCACATTTTTAAAGATGGCTGTGTTAAACTTTTCTGCTTTTAGTAGTAAAAATGCATAAAAGTTTTGAAAGCTGTGTTTTGGAGCTGTCCTTTGAAATAATGATTAACTTCAGGAAAACTCCTCCGAGCTCCCCAAATAGATTTCTTTTTTGAAAAATTTTTTAGCCCATTAGAAATTATTGGTTCATATTAAATGCATAAATACAGCAACTGGTACTTTTTAACTGGAAATTTCTTTCATTATTAACTCACTGAATAATAGCTTCTTTTGCAAATATTTCCTGTAGCAGGGAAATTAGTTTGGCTGTTAACAATTTGTATTGTAAATCCATCCGTATTGGGAAGCAGCTTCTCTAATTTCCTTAGCTGAAGAGCTAGAGTTGTTCCAGGCATTACTTGCCCTCCCAGCTGGTAATGCTGCTCCCAGGGAAAGGAAGATACATGTGCCGGAGCTCTGCAGCTTCAGGCCTGAATAAACTACCCCAGGCTACTTGGGTGTAATAGGAGGAAAACAGCCTACATGAATTACCCAATTTTTCCTTCCTTCTCCAAGCTTCTATATTTAGACACTGAAAGGCTTTCTTAAATAGAAGAAGGGTTGTATTCTGTGCTATGTAGCGGGTTTCTGAGACACAAATGTAGTAATTTGGGTTTTCTATTTTATCATATTGTAAGTTATCTGTCAGGACAGGTGGATGTTAAACCAGAAATGACATTTCCATTCTAAATCACTTAATGCAACCCTGTTACCTGCAAAATTACATTCTGATGAAATGTCTATCCTAGCTCAAATTTTCAACTATGTAATGTATTTTAAATCTTTCCTCCTCTTAAACAGAATTCACTCTTGGCTTCTGACATACTTGCTGTGCCTACACCCTTCCTGAGCTGTCCTTAAGTCTTATATTTTAAGCTCTTCCTCTCTCTTTCCGCAGTAGCTCTTAACCCTGCAGCTCTGTGCTGTGCCTGGGAATGCGGTTACAGGGAGGGAAGCACCTATCCTAGAGTGGGTGCCTGTGTCACCTCGGAGTGACTCTCAGGATCCAGCCTCAGCCGCAGGGTCTGTAGGCATAAGACTGTGTGAGTCATATGTTCTGTTCAGTGTCAACTGCTTTTTGCGTGATCACAGCCTGGTTCTGTAATCTGTTTTTGAAACTGCTTTGCTTGTTCAGATGAGTAGTTTTTCATTCAGCTGCTTAATGGAAGAAAATCCCTGCATTTGTTCAGGGCTACACTGTCATCTACTGGCAGAATGCTTTATTCTTCCTGAATGTCACCTACGGTGGGCCACTGTAAATGTATTTCAGAGGTTTTTGCCCTGGAGAATACATGATTGAATAAAGTCTTCAGGCTTGCTCGTCCATCTCCCTGTGTATTGGGTTTTGTCTTACTCATCCTGGTTTGGTACAAAATATTTAGATGTAAAACCTGTGCAGTCCGTGACCATAGTTACAGAGTTAGCCATCGTTTGTAACTGTTTATTTCAAATGCAAGATACAAGTTTTACTGTTGTTCTCAATTTTATTATGATGTACAAAGTATGTTATCTGCCCTCTCCCAGTGCCATCAGTTGTTATGGGGCTTGGTTATGAATTCAATTTAAGGTTAAGCATTGTAACATTTGCTTAGTTGCAAAGAGAGCTTGTGCTCTCAAGAGATGCCATTTTACTTCTGAGCTTCGTACACATGCCAGAGTAATCCAGTGTCTACTCGGTGCAGCCAGCAGTCCTCTGTCCTGTTGAGCTTTCAAAGGCTTGTACTGCTGAAAGAAGAATGTCTTTTTAAATTCTCCACCCGTATTATTATCATCCTGCAATAACAGTATCAGCTATTGCAAGCAACACCCATGCAGCTTCATGCAAATATGTTCTTGTGTGTCTTTTCCCTTTCAGTTTAGACTTTAGAAAGAACTATAGCAGTATTTTTTTATTTTTATTTTTTTTTCCACGAAAAGCCGGTAAGCAAAAATCCCAATCAGTTAAGGTTAGGACATCAGAAGTAATACACAGACTTCTCCTTTTCTCTGGATGTCTTGTCCAGGAAACATTTAGCTGACTAGGTGCCTTTCAAAGTGGTTTGTTTGTCTTGCTGCAAGGGTAAACTGCTGACTTGTGTTAACTTCTTGTTCACCAAGGTGCTCAGATCCTGTTCTGCAGAGCTGCTGTTGGCTACCAGCCCCTGATACCGTAACATAAACTTCATTTAGATGAAAGTATGTCTATGAGCTCCTTGTCCTTGTGATATGTGATCCCCGTCTCCTAGAGATTGGTCATCCTAAGCCAGGCTTTTATAGTAACTGTAGTAATGGGGGGTTTTGCTTGTGGAGATCCTTAAAGAAGGATTTTTTCCCCTGAAAGATTTATTAGTACCTGGGCTATATGTTATGGAAAAGTTTTTCTCCAACTAACAGGTATAACTGTCTTACCTAAATGTTTTAAGGCCAGTTACTGTTACTGCTGTATGGGGTAGAGAACTGCGATCTGAACTAGATTGCAGTAAGTTAAATTTACATTTAATTTGGAAATTTCTGTAAAAAGGATAAAATAATGCTTTGCTTCTAACTACCGAGATGTGTCTTGCTGTCATCGTGGTAACAAAAAAACCCCCAGTAAATTATTAGATTATTTTATAGTTCTAGTATAGTTCCAGTTATGTTCTAAAATACTCTGGCCAAATAAATAGCACAGATCCATTAAAAAGTTTTTTTCCTACCTCAGCTTGCTGTTGATTGTAGCATAGCAGGATCTGATACAGGTTTTTCATCTCCTCTCTGATTGTTCCTTTGTCCTCTTGGGAGTGAAGGGAGATGAGTGTCATGGATATATAATGTGCCAAGCTTCTCTAGCAGAACTAGACTTTAACAGAAGCAGCCTATTGTTTTCTTGGGTTATGGCCCAGTCTTTGCTGCAGAAGCAGTAGATTGAAAGAGTATTGAAGTCTTTGCTTGCCTTGTCCTTAAAGTTTTAGAAAGCTGTGTTCGTTTAGAAGGTTTGACAAGAGATACGATGTTAAGGCTATAGTACTCTGTTGAGTTAGAGATGGTAATAGTAACCTGTTTGCTTACTGATTTACTCCTAAGGATGACAATCCCTTGTGGGTGCAGTGGTCAGATTACATGAAGAGAAGAAAGGAGCATACAGAAAAGGAAATTTTATTCAACATTTTTATATTTTCCGTATTCTGTTCACCCATCCTTCATTGCCTTAGGGTATCACTTGCCTTTTTGTTCAATGATACCTAACTTTATCCTTAGTATTTAACTACATTGTGGCATAACACATGAAGCTACCAGTTTGTTTTCAAGTTATCTAAACATGCATCAAAACACAGAGAATCTTGTTATTTTCAGACAAATTGGAGCTGTACAGTGGTCCCAATACTGTGGTGCAAAATTGTAAAGATCTCTGAACCAAGTCAAATTCATATTTTACATTTATTTTTTCTTACATGGATGCAAAGCTTTGTAAACCTGTGTTTTGGCAAAATACAAAATAAATTTTTAAAAAAAATGGTAACCAAACAGTATTTTTAAATAGCAAAAAGGTATATATGAATTTCCAGTTAAAATACTCATTTATCTGATAAAAATAAATACCGTATCTGGATAAGTTCCCTGTCTGCATTTTGAATTATTATTTTGAGAGGTTCATTCACAATTCTTATTTTATTGTTTGTAGTTGCTGATGCATGGTCAAGATGAGCGGATTAGGAGAAAACTCCTTGGATAGCTTGACCAATGAGTCAAGGAAGCGTAAGCCGTTGCCCTGCGATACACCAGGTGCAAGGTAGGTTCATATAGACCTTTCTTTTTTTTTTTCTTAAGTTTAAAGAAATATGTTAAAAGTTTTCATTGTAATTTAGAATAAGTTCCAATTAATCATTTTGTTCAGTTTAAAAATTCTTTAGGCCAGCTTCTGTTGTGAAGATAGGCAGCTCTAGTGTTATTTGTAGATATGCCAAAGCTGATTAACTGTGCCCTATAATTAAGACTCTTGCAGAAATCTTAATAGAGTGAACATATAAGGAATCACTGTTTGAAGCTGTGATTGCAAAGCAAAGTAAAAACTTCTTGCTTCATGGAAATTTCAAAGGCAGCGGCCTCGTTTCAGGTGGTTATGGTCAGCACAGAATAATGCAATAGGCTGAGCATTTTTTTTTTTTTTAAATTTCTGTTTCTCCAGACTAGTTCTTTGCAAGTTCATCTCAAATTTTGGCATTCTCTGCTATCTTCCTGCTCCTCACTCAACTCTATCAGATACTGTTATCTGAGGGACTCGGGTTTTCTGTCCCTCTCTAGCCTCATTGCTTTCTACCACGTGTTGAGTGCGCTGTGTTATCCTTTCATGTTCTTGTTCCCACAGAGCATTAACCTTTATTGCATTTGTCCTCAGTTTCACCAAAATGCCAGGCATCGTGTACTCATATTTCTCCCCTTTATGTACGTCCCCACTGTCCCACGGTAATCACCTCCATCATGCAACAGATTGTGTATGCAATCCTCAGGTTCTCCCACCAAATCCCAGTGTCTCTTTGTGAGTGTCACTCATTCCAGTATCTCTTTTCCTTTCTCCAGTGTCTGTCTGTCCATCCAAGAATTCTGTTTTTCAGTGTGTCACCCTTCATTAGCTTTCTTTATCTTTCAAGCCCCTGCTTTTTCAAGTATTTCTCCAATACTGGTCCACACATACTTCCCTAACTCTTTCACTCGGTTTCTTCTCGAAGAATATTGGTTCTTTTTTTAAAATTCTCTCAGCATGCCCATTCTTGCCTTTTCCTTTTCTCCAGAGTCCTCCTTTTCTTACTGTTGGCATACTCTGTGTATGACACTGTTCTCTCTGTTGATTTGGGCTGTAGGTAGTGTCTTTACTCAGCACGTTAATGTATGTAGGAAAAGGAATTTCAGGGGGAGAATTTATCTGGCACTATTAGGTTGTCTGGGATTCTGCTTTGCTTGGATGTTGAGGTGGAATTTTTGTCCTGCTGCTGTGAGATCTCTGAGGTATTGCCTTCTGTAGACACCCTGTTACAAGCAAACCAAAGAGATTTCATAGAATGTTAAAATTCTGTTTCATTTCTCTAGTAAACTATAAACAAATCTGAAGTAACTTTTAAGGTTATAATATGCTTTCTGTATGAATGTTACAATTTTGTACCAGGCAATTGCTATTTTTGTTAAACACAACAATTGTGTAATCACCGGGAGGATTTTTTTGATTAATAGCTTTCTCATATCCTCTTAAGATGAATTTATACTTACAATTCTTAAAAGCCCACAAAAACCAAACAACAATGTAACAAAACACACATAAACATGCACCCTTCAGATTTGAGATTGCTGAAAGAATAACTGCTACCTGGATTTAATAGCCAGGTGTTATATGAAGAACATTAAAGTTCACAGGGTGAGCACAGCTTTTGTATGCGATGGTATGTAAGTATTTGAAATTATGTTTTTGGTTCCTAGTCTGACCTGCAGTGGTGAGAAGCGTCGGCGTGAGCAGGAAAGCAAATACATTGAAGAACTGGCTGAACTGATATCTGCTAATCTGAGTGACATTGACAATTTCAATGTCAAACCAGACAAATGTGCAATTTTAAAAGAAACAGTGAGACAGATTCGACAGATAAAAGAGCAAGGTAGAGTTCCCTGCTAAGCCAAAATAAATAATTTCATTTTCTTATGATTCCTTTTCCAAAACAGTAGTTACTTGGGAAATTGAATTTTTTCATAATAGCACATAGCTGAGAAAGTCTTCAGACTTTGATTTGAACTGAGCCTTTAATATGCCTTAAATAATTTTCTTAATTTTTAACTTTCTTAAAGTAAACAAGTATTTGCCATAACTTTTTATTGGGAATCTGGGCTTTAAAACTTTGTATCGCCTTTTTAGCAGTTCCCTGAATACACTAGGAAAGTTTAAGCTGTCCAAGGACAAGTTACAAACAGTTAGTACAATATACCAAATACTGGTCCGAAGAATACACACTGTTGTCGTTCACTTCAAGGGACGTAATGCTTAAAGGGAGTTTAGTGTTTCAAAATGAATTTCTTAAAAAGTTCCTAATTTCTTCTGAGACATACCTTCAATCATATATATTGATTTTTATTGCTACTTCTTCCATAAATATTGAAATTTCCATAATATGTTCTTATGGACTTTGTTTTCCTGTGCTGCTTAAGACATGCTTCTTAAATGGTTAAGTACCGGACTCCAGTATATTTAAAATACATGTAGCTTAAATCAAATAATTAAATAGTGCCGTTGGCTGTACTCAGGCTATAGCCATGTCGACTGAGGAGAAAACAGCAATGCATCAGATCTTGATATTTTTTGTCAGCTAGGGTAAACCTAAGTGGTATAATAATATATTTTGTAATGGACAGGTATATGGAAAACCTGTTCTTTGAAACGTATAGTGAGGGGTATGTATATATATAGATGCATGTATATATATATTTTTTAAACTCCACATCCCAATGACTATAGGCTGCCAGGTATATATATTTCCTTTGGGCACTAAATTATATTGCAATATTACAATGTGGTCTTCATGTGCAATGTTGCTTTACTGAAAGGTGTCTTTCGGGTTTCAGGAAAAGCAGTTTCTAATGATGATGATGTTCAGAAAGCTGATGTATCTTCTACGGGTCAGGGAGTTATTGATAAGGATTCATTGGGACCTCTTTTATTACAGGCAAGTACAAATCAGGCCCTAGTAAATCCCTAAGGATTTAAATACTAAGGCTGGTGAAAATATTACACTAAAGCTTCCAATTCTGTAGTAATACATAGTATGCAAGAACTGTATGGAACTATGTTTGAAAGGGTCAAGAATAAAATTTTATCATGTTTTCTTAATCTTGCTGAAATTCTCTGTAGAAGGAAAGAGAAGAATAGCATTTGGCTTTTTCTTATATTCTTGTGCTCTGCTTTCTCCAGCAGTCATTAGCACAGTACTACTAAAGCAGTGCTTGGTAAGATGAAGAATATATTGCTTTTTTTAGGGGGTAGGTATTAAAATAAATGGATGGGGTTTTGCAAACACTAGAGGTTTGTGATGTGTATTGGGGTTTGTGATTCTAAATTGTGAAGTATTTTAAACGTTATTATCAAGTAAAATAACCTAAGAATAATTGTAAAAGAAGGTACATAGCAGATACTGTTTCTTTAGGCCTAGAAAACCGATCCCGTATTTACAAGTCCATTAAAAAGCACTTTTATAACATAATTGTTTTACATAGGTACTGAATTTTTCTTTTAGTTAAGAAAGTATAGTATTTTAAGGTATGAATAGTCCTTCTTCTCTTATCCTGCCACTTGCTGGTGGAAATGTCTTCATGTTCATGTCTCACTACATGTTTCTACTGAATTTCTTCTTGTTTCAATTTGCCAGCTATTGAAATAACGTTACAAATTCATTATCTTGTGTTCAACTAATGCAATAATGAAACAAGAAGGCTGGTTATCACTGTGCAAGCGCTCAATGGAATAACAAATGAACAGATTAAGTTTTAATATAGAAATCATTCTTTATCAGACACAATTTTCCTCAGAGAAAAATTTAAAACTTCAGCTCTACCCTTGAAAAGAAATGCATGTATTGTAACTTGACGTTTATCACCCACATTGTTATGAAACTAAATTATATTCAGAATTAGGTGGTGTGTCTTATGTGCTGTGTTGTCATGTTAATATTTAGGCATTGGATGGTTTCCTGTTTGTTGTAAATCGAGATGGGAACATAGTATTTGTGTCAGAAAATGTCACGCAGTACCTGCAGTATAAACAAGAAGATTTGGTTAATACCAGTGTCTACGGTATCTTGCATGAAGACGACCGCAAGGACTTTCTTAAAAACTTACCTAAATCTTCAGGTAATAAAAGTTGACTTACTACACCGTTACTAGGCTATTGGAAAACAATGAGAGAAGAAAAAAACAACATGTAATGGATAACCTTTAAAAACAAATGATGTCTACAGGGAATATTTGACTACAAAAATAAGTTGATCTTGAGAAATACGACTGTGTTCTTACTAAAGCACACTGCACATTAGCCTTTGCAATTTGTTTACCTGTAATTTAAAAGAAGAATACTAAGGGAACATGTTTCCTAACACTGCAAAACTAGCTGAGGGAACAGCTTGTTTTTTAAATATGTGAATGACTTTTCAGCTCTCCTTCAAGTGACCAAAGGTGCCATGTAAGTGAAGGAGGTTTTTTTTCACTTGTTTCTCAATACTGATAATTTATACCAAGGTATAAAACTGATGCTATATTGAGAAAATACCTTAAAATATTCTTTAATCTCTCTAATCTAGGGAACAAGGTGTCTAAATTAAGAAAAACTAGTTATGAGTTGATTTTATCTGAAAATCTTTACAAGTTCTTACTGTGTTCTTTTAAGTTAATGGAGTTGCTTGGACCAATGAAACACCCAGACAGAAGAGTCATACATTCAATTGTCGGATGATGGTGAAAACCTCTCATGATCTTTTGGAAGATGTAGGCAGCCACCAGGATATCCGTCAAAGATACGAAACAATGCAGTGCTTTGCCTTATCTCAACCAAGAGCTATGATGGAAGAAGGGGAAGGTAGGGAATTTTGTGGAATTACTGTGTACAAAAGAAATCTGAGTAAAGCTTTTTGGTACTTGGTATGTGTTACAAAATCCATTAAATAAGTAGGAACAGAACGGGAAAACTTCAGTTCTTATTTTCTATACTTCAGTTTTAACAATGAAAGGCACTTCAGGTATTTTATTAGATGCTTTAATAGAATAAAGAGGAGAGAAGTGAAAGAAGAACCTTTCTTTTTTAAATACAGATTTGCAGTCCTGTATGATTTGTGTGGCACGTCGTATCACAACTGCAGAAAGGGTTTTTCCAGCAAACCCGGAGAGCTTTATTACAAGACATGATCTTTCAGGTGAGAAATGTACTCAATGTGAAGGTATGATGGCATCTATTTTTTGTGCATGTGCTCTTGGTTTAAATAAGTCAAGTCTGTAAATAACAGGTGTATCTGTAGTGTGAATTCCCAGCTGGTTTTTGCAATATACTGTGGTTGGCAGTGAGGTGTAGTAACAACTGTGGGGCTCGTTTTCTATCTCTATTCTGGTATGCTGTTGTTTGGCAGCTTGGTATAAAGCGTTACTTGTATTTTAACCTGGCAGTATTTCAAATGTCATTGTGCTTTCTTTTACATATTTTAAATCATAACTGAAGCTAATGAAAGTTGTTCAGAATGCTTGTATTTTTATACAGTACGTGAGCTAATGTTTAAAGTGTTTTATGCTGTTTACATTGAAATACTTACGTAATGTATATGGGGCTTTTTCAGATGCCAGTTAGTGGTTTTGATGCTCATTTGTGGATGTAGTTGGCCAGTATTTTTTAAAATTTGACTATGTTTGCATTGTTTGGGTGCCTGTAACCAGAGACCAAAGTTACTGTTTTCAAAAGCACTGACATTAACCTGTGGGTGGTTAACTTCCTCTTATTCAGTTACCTAAATCTCTTTGAATATAGATGTTTTAACAAGCAGCATATGGCAGATAATTTGCAAATGTAACTTCTGCATGCTCAAAATTTGGTGTTAGGCTGATAAACACTTAAAATGGTGATACTTAAAATGAAATGTACCATATTTATACAAAACGATTGGCATAGTCATAAAGAGGTGAACTTGTGTGTTTTCTTTCCTGTTACAGGCAAACTTGTCAACATTGATACAAACTCATTACGGTCTTCCATGAGACCTGGTTTTGAAGATACAATTCGTCGGTGTATTCAGAGGTTCTTATGCCACAATGATGGACAGTCATGGTCAAACAAACGCCACTATCATGAAGGTAAAAATCTGTTTGCAGTGTTTGGTTGTGCTGCCTCTCCTCATGGCTGCAGATCTATCTGAAAACCAAAAATGCTAAATTATGCCCGTGGTATTTTTTTTTTCCTTCATATTTTGTGTTATTGTCAATTGCTATGACTCACATTTACAAGCTGAAGGAGGATGACCGCTTGAGAAACAGGAATTCTGGTGGAAGTTATTTCGTTTTTCTGACGTGTCTGTTTTGATGATTTTCATGGAAAATATCAGATCCATGATCTGCGAGCCTGAAGTAAGCTGTTTTTCCACAGATGGATATAGCAATGACAGCGGCAGCTCTATTTCTATAATAACATGTAATCCTTAATTATCATTAGCTTATTTTTGTTTAATGTTTATTTGACTTTCCATATATTTTAATTTATCCTTTCCTTTGTTAAAGGATAGCTCACTAAAAGTGGTAACAGTTATGTTGATGCATTTTTCTTATTCAGGACACGAGGGTTCAAAATGTTTTCAGTGTTCCACTGTTATGTGTTTTGTAATGCTAGTTTGATAACCTTGATAGATAAAGTGAAGTACAGCCATAGTCCTCAGTAAGAGAGATGACATTTTCTAAGTTTTCTGAATTCTAGTCTTATTGAAGGATTCACAAAGTAATTTGAGCAGAGGGGATATTAAATAAAGAGAAGCTCATACTGGCAGAAAACGCAGTTTTAGTTACATTGGAAGTGACTTAACCGATTAAATAAATCCTAAAATAACAAGAAATTTGGAGCTCAGCTTAAAAACAATGGTTTCTACAATTTTTTCATTGAAATAGAACTTTAAAACTTTTAAACTTAATACTTCATCTGAAGGCTTCCAAATTTATTTTCTATTCCATATTACTTACCTGTATATTTTAGTGCAATTAATATTGAAGTCATTATTGGTCCTCCTTCCCAAGGAGAAGCCATGGACACCTACTAAGGTAGCCTTGGAAGTCTGTTAACAAACGTAGAGTTTTGCCAGCTGTGCATGATGAGCCCAAAACACTGAAGCATCAAAATAATCTTGTTTGCTTTTATCATCTCTCTACTGATTTATGAGAAAATGTGGAATACTTCTTTTTTTCCGAGTATCCATCTTGGATGTGTCTCTTTTTAAAAAAAATCTTAAAAAAAAAACTTGAGAAAATGGAGGTCATTGTGTTAAAAATCAGTAGAGTGCACATTAAAAATTCTTGGGTTTTTAAAATATGAATGATATTTGTGTATTTCCCTTCCAGCTTATACACAAGGTCATGCTGAAACTCCACTGTATCGGTTTTCTTTAGCGGATGGTACCATAGTGACAGCGCAAACAAAGAGTAAACTATTTCGAAATCCTGTAACTAATGACCGCCATGGATTTGTCTCTACCCACTTTCTTCAAAGGTGAAATCAGTGATATCTTTGTCCTTTAAGTGTTGTAGCTTTTAAAAATATATCTGACCTTGAACATACCTGAAAAAAAATCGCATACCAAGATATTTTATCTGATTATAACTCAGAGGGGGAATAACTTGGGAAGCAGAGTTGTGTTGCATTAAAATAAAGGTGTCAACCTAACACTGCCACTCCCAACCTTACTGCAGGCCAGAAAGACAGTCACAGGCAAAAAAGAGGTTTTTCCGCAGTACCTGCGTGGAGCCTGTGTTGTGTATTCATTCTTTTGGGTTAGCATTTATAGTGATGAAACACTGCAAACAGAAATGCTCAGTTACATGCTTTATCTTACTCTTTTTAATTGCGGCCCAATTAAAAAGACAGCAAAACCCCCCTCAGATGCATGATGGATGACTCAAAGTTAAATGTACCTTAAATCGCACTTCCTGTGACCTGTTCTTGTGGATTGCAAGAATAATTGAAATGCCACTCTGGAGGGAATCTGTCTGCTTTTGGCATTAAAGTGTCTCCAGATGCTGAAAAATGAGTAGCTGAAATTGTTCAGGGCATCGTTAGTGTGCACATTAGAAAGGTGTCAGGCGTTGACTCAGGATGGGAGTAAAAGGAGGAAGATGTTTAAACTGATAAATCTGACTAATGACTGTTGATGAAAGCCTTTGGAAGGGGGGATGCTCTGTGTTCTTACAACCAAAACCACCTAAAGGACCAAGCACTTTGGTGGTGAATAGATGAGTGGCGTGGCTTAGTTCTGCTTTTTGAGCTTGAATTCTCACTGTATTTTTCAAAAAATATATGGAAAATTATTTAATAATGTTATACTGTTGTTGTAGCACGTGATTCCAAATAAGCTTTTAACTTGTTTTCTTGGGGTTTCTTGGGATGTTGTTGAACTTACAGAGAACAGAATGGATATCGGCCAAATCCTAATCCAGTCGGGCAAAACATCAGAACACCTGTGGCTGGAAACACCAATTCTGTTGGTGGTCTTATGAACATGTCACCTGGTCAAGGCATGCCAATGCAGAACAGGAACTATGGTGTAGGAGATCCCGGTGCAGTGGGTCAGCTCAGCAGCACTCGATATGGAGGCCCTGGTAACATGGGGCAAGTGAACTCTGGACCTGGAATGCAATCCTCTACCTATCAGAACAACAGTTATGGGTTAAATATAAGTAGTCCACCACATGGTAGTCCTGGTTTAACATCCAACCAACAAAATCTAATGATATCTCCTAGGAATCGAGGGAGTCCAAAAATGAGTTCACACCAGTTTTCTCCAGTTACAGGTATTTTATTCTTGCTATAAACTTTTTTTTTTTAGGTATCTTTTCTCACTTTTCTCTGAATTCCATCTTTCATCCTTTTTAACCATTCGGTATGACCTTGTATGTGTTACTTAAATGTAGTATACCTAATTTCATAGTAAAAGCTTATTTAAAATAATTAACTCGATGTAGCAGTCATACATAGTCCAAAGGAAAAGTAGATAAAGGCATTACTAGTCTGTAGTCTAACAACTGTGATCTCTGTCATGTGATACAGGTATGCACTCTCCAATGGCATCCACCAGCAACACTGGCAACAGCACTTTCTCTAGCAGTTCTCTTAGTGCTCTTCAAGCCATTAGTGAGGGTGTTGGAACTTCCCTTTTATCAACACTTTCTTCACCGGGTCCAAAATTGGATAATTCCCCAAACATGACCATAGCGCAGCAAAGTAAAACAAGTACCCAGGACTCCAAAAGCCCTTCTGGTTTGTATTGTGAACAAAACCAAGTGGAAAGTTCCGTCTGCCAGTCAAACAGCAGAGATGTCCTTAGTGAGAAAGATAGTAAAGAGGGAAATCTGGAGACATCTGAAAGTCAGAGAGGACCCTCTGAAAGCAAAGGGCATAAAAAACTGCTTCAGCTACTCACGTGCTCCTCAGATGAAAGAGGACATTCGACAGCATCAAACTCACCTTTAGACTCAAATTGTAAAGAGTCTTCAACCAACGTTACCAGTCCTTCAGGAGTTTCCTCGTCAACATCAGCAGGGGTATCTTCTTCCTCAAACATGCACGGGTCGCTTCTGCAAGAGAAACACAGGATTTTACATAAATTGTTGCAGAATGGCAATTCTCCTGCAGAGGTAGCCAAGATCACAGCTGAAGCTACTGGTAAAGACACGTATCATGATGCTAGTAATACAGCCCCCTGTGGAGAAGGCACTGTCAAACAGGAACAACTGAGCCCAAAGAAGAAGGAAAACAATGCTTTACTAAGATACCTGTTAGATAAAGATGATGTTAAGGACCCACTTTCCAAAGAGTTGAAGCCTAAAGTAGAAAGTGTGGATAACAAAATGGGACAATGCAGTAGTTCCACAATTCCTACTTCTAGTCAAGAAAAAGAGATGAAAATAAAAGCGGAACCAACGGAGGAGGTACAGTATAATGTAAAATGGTGCTGGTGAACAAACCAGTGTTCTCTTACTACAGTGAATGGCTAAATACAGAACACTAGTACATGTGTGGAAACATTTCTAAGAAAGTTCTGTGCGAACAGTGTGAAACTCTACGTTCAGGTTTTATTGTAATTGAAAAAGCACAAAGACAGAAACTACAGGATATGTGTATAACCAAATGTCCTGTACTGAAGTCCTGGAATAATGTTATCTCTGAGTTATGGTACAATTAAGATACTGTGTCTTTACAAATTACTCCTTAAAATCAGATCTTTAACATCTGTTATTTCGCATAGCACATATTGATTTTTATGGCATCTTAGGAAATGGAGCTGTAACTGCCTCTGCAATTAGTTGGCAATAAAACAGCAAAAGGTGAAACATGATTTTGTTTTGAAAATATGAACAATGCACATAAATGTGTAATCCTTAACATAGCTATAGATGGGGTTTAGTTCATTGCTTTTAGCCCTTTTTTTTTTCCTTAAATGAGGGAAAATGTTGTTCCACATACACACACATATATATATTCAACATTCAAATTAATGTACTTATTTGTTTCAATGTTTCCAGAGTTGAAATTCCAAGAAATGTCATGAAATAACAAACTATATCACTATGGAACAAGTCTCCTGAAAGCAGCAGTATGCTTGTTAGGGAATAAAGTATAGATAATATTTCTTTTGTATTTAGTTTCTAAGTCACATTTGGAACTGCTTCAAAGTAAATAATACTGGTCGAGGGGGGTGAGTTTGCTGGAAACATGTTGATATCTTAGAACTTCGATTTCCCAAGTCAGAAGTAACTATGTAAATAAAAAATTACTGCACAATTCTTATATTAGCTAATGGCTGACTATAAATGAAACACCTTATAACATTTTTTTGAGCCCCCCTTATGGAAAATAACTAACAACTGTGTAGTAGTACCCAACATGTAGTTTCAGTACTTGCTCCTGAGATCTAATTAACATATCCAGAGAAGTTTCTTTTGCGAAGGTATGAATCCACTAGATATGCGATTCTTTTTCTGTTGAAACTGAACCTGATTTAAAGATAAATTTTAAAAGAAGGTTGGGGCTCCAACTGACCAGAAAAATCTGTGGGTACTTTTCATGTGGTGTCGTGTTTACCAGTGATAAAAACAGGCTTTTTGTGTATGACAGACATTATTTATCACTGAATGGTATACATTGCTTATGTTGTTTGCTCTCCTTAGTGTTTTTATCTTTGTGATGACGGAAATGTTTATATTCAAATGTGCTTTTTGTTTGATTTATGTATACTTCCAGTTTCTCCTAATTCTCAAAATTAGGCAAAATACTCTAAAAAAAATTGTAGCTTAATGATATCTGAGGCTCTTTGGAAATTGCGGGATAGCCCACGGTACTGTCAGTGAATTAAAACATTTGTCTCCCAGTTGTATCTTCCAAGATCAGTGAGGAGCTAAACAAAAGCTGAAGGCTAGCCGTGTGATAATAAATAACCTTGGTACTTTACTGCGTCTTTTTCAGATGAGTGGAGACTTGGATAATTTGGATGCAATTCTAGGTGATCTGACTAGTTCAGAGTTTTACAATAATGCTATGTCTGCAAATGGAAATAACCTTGGAACAAAGCAAGCATTATTTCAAGGAAATGCCCTATTGGGTAAGGAATTTAATCTAATATCTCTTTGGGTTTAAAATTAAGATTTTCTTTTTACCTGATGCTAACATAATGCATCCTCAAATCCTTAAAGAATACTTTCTTGCTCTCCTATATTTTCAAGGACAAATGTAATGTAAAATGGCTAATTATGCTTTCATAGGCTATTATGTACACTGTTACCTGTCTTGACAGTACTCATCTACTATACACACAATGAATAACATTAACTTCGGTTCCTTATTTTATGGTTTCTTCTGGGTTTGTCCAATGTGGATTTCTCAGAGACAAGGCATCAGGAGAAATGTTTTGTGAGTTATCAATTAAAATTGAGATTTTTTTTGTTCCTTACAGATGACTAGGGAAATAATACAGGATTGGTGGCAAGCTTTCGATTTCGTAATTTATGCAAAAAAGTCTTGTGGCCTGCAAATTCTAATCAGTACTCTTCCTTGACGTTGAAGGGAATGCCCTTCCTTAGGAGGAAGTTGAGTAGGAAGGAAAGATAACCTCACTAATAGACCAGCATCATTGCAGTTGTTACTTCCTTTTATAAAAACATTGGTCCTCTCTTGATCACACAGAGCAATAGATTGCTGAGGTAAACTCAGGAGGTGAAACATGGGTAGTGACAAATGTAAAACCAGGTACAAACACACGTTAAGCCACTGACACTATTGGCTGTGGGGCACAGTGATTTCTGGGTTAATTAGCCCACTGTGCACAGGATGTCTAGGTCCAAAGGGAACTGCATTTGACTTTTCTGGTAAAAGCTCCTATGTACTTAAAATATGATTTTTGTTGGGAGAACATAAGCAAAGTAACTATTCCTGCCTTGTTAAAGGTCGAGTATATGTGCCCATAAAAAAGATCAGACTTATTTAAGTCATTAATGGTGCTATTTAAGATGGACAGTTGCATACATCTCTTAATTCTTTAACAGGTATGAGGAGTCCCCAGTCTGTGCAGACTGCCCGCCCGCCGTTCAGCAGAGCCATGTCCCTGGACAGCCCAGTGGGCTCAGGTGCTCCAGGGAGGAATGTCAATGCATTCTCCATGCTGCAAAAGCAAAACTTGATGGGTGGAAGTCCAAGAATGATTGAAAACCAGGAAAATTTTGGAGCAAATCTGGGTTTGTTGATTGTTTACAAATAGATCTCACTGTGAAAAAGGCTGCAAGATTTATAATAGAACTTTGGTTAGAAGAAAGCTTAACATTAAATAATATTCATTTTACTATCAGCGTACAAATATTTGTAATTGTTATCCCTAGCTAAAATAACAGAACTGTTTACTATGTGTGTTATTGTCAGTACTTTACTTTTGTTTAGGAGTTAAATTATTTTTTACTGTTTTGAATTTAACATGTGGTGTATAAAAGCAAGAACAGGTCATGATGGCAGTCAGTCACTAATATTTCAGAGTATTTAGATTAATGTAGTTTGATTTAGAACTTGGCATGGTAAGCTTTAGATGCTTTTGTAGGAGTTCAGTGAATTGCTCTGCCATCGACAAGTGTCCTTGTTAGTAAAACAAAAACAAACCCCATAAAGATAATTCTAACTCCAAAATATGTAACGTATTCTAGATGAAAATTTATTTTCTGTATGTTCTACTCTTCGTTATAGCAAGTGCTCCCAACAGAAACGTGGCGATGAATCAACATCAGTCAGGGGACTGGGGTTTGCCAAACTCAAAAGTGAACCGATTGGACTCGACAGGTTCTGCTTCGATGCTGCGAGCAGGACCCGAGTTCAGCGCGTCCCTTCCCAGACCTGCGGTGGGCGGCTCCGTGCCCGGGCTGCCCGTTCGCTCCAATAGCATACCTGGTACAAGACCAATGCTGCAGCAGCAAATGATTCACATGAGTAAGTTCTCTACTTTTTATTCTCCTACTCAACACAGTCTCGCTAGTTTCTTAGTGAGCATTCATCATCAGAATCTTCTTGGTTTTGGTAGAATACTAGCTTTTCATCCAAACGCCTTTTGAGGTAAAGACTGTTACCATTCCCTGACTGAGACACTGGATGACTTTTTGGTGTTGTTTTTGTTTTCTTCTGGTGATATCTGTGTGTTCCATACACAGGTAATTCATGCTGAGTCTCCAGATTTTGGGGGATAATTCCTCTGTATTTCTTTAGTGCACTAATTCTCTTTAAGGAACTACATGCCATCTGTGATTGTATTTGAAGGTACTAGTGTTCTGATTAACTCGTACTTGATATAGAAGTTTTTTCTTCTTAACTACTTGGTAACTGGGGTTCTTCATAAGTATTTCAAAATTATTCTCACGTGGAGTATCTTAATTTCATATAAAACCATATTGCAAATACAGGTTCTCTTTTAAGTATCCACATTTGTGTGGGAGAAAAGAAGCTGCATGTCTAAAATATGAAGAGAGTCTTAAAGCCTGTATTTTTCTCCTGCTCCATCTCTAACAAAGGTTTAGCCGAGAGCTGAAATTGTCCTGTGTAATGTGCCAGTGCTGGCATACCCAAAAAGGGCCAAAATAGGCAGTGGCATTCCTTTTTTCTTTTTATATTGTGGAAGGCTACCAGGACTGTTACCAGCTTACTGTTTCACTGCGACATCTGAGTATGTGGCTAAATCAGGAAAAAATTTGTGCAGTCCTGACCGAGTCAGAATTCCTCAGCTTAACCTCCTAAAGTTATTGCTTGGTGATTTCTACAAAGACCGGGAGATAGTGGGATGACACAGACTCTCCCGTGCAGTGCTGTGTGTCTCTGAATAGGCAGTACTCTTAAAGAGCACAACGTTGTTAATGTACCTTCCATTTCTTTTGATTTTTAACCCTGCTTTGGAATTTAAAATGCCAGATGTTTTTGATGCCACTATGACAACGTATGTTTGCTAGGACCCAGATTTCATTGGCCAGAAAACTAACATTTTTTTGACTGTAAATTTGCTGTATCTGTCAAGTTCCTATTCTAGGGACTTAAGGATTAGAAATGGGAATTGTGTGCTAGTAGGGTGGCAGCTTTAGATCACTGTCAAATCTAAATCTGTGGGCTATTTCTGAAATTGAGTGTGAGCTCCTGTGTGTATACACATTAAAACATGCTAATGGAAAGCTCAGGAAGCCGCTTGACAATTTGTGCTTTATGTGAACGCTGTGAGAGCAAGACAACACCTTTTCTTTTTAAAAACCACAAATATTTTACCTCGCAGGGCCAAATGAGATAAACATTGGCATGGGGGGGAATCCATATGGACAGCCAGGACCATCTAACCAACCGGGATCGTGGCCTGACAACATGTTGTCCATGGAGCAAGCGTCGCGGGCTTCTCAAAACAGGTAGAATTTGGGAAGATTTTAAGATAAGTTTGAACACAACTGTTCACTGTTTGTCAGAAGAATTTAAGACCTGGAAAAAAAATAATATGGCATATACAGTAAGGATAACAGATTGGAGCCAGAATTATTTCCATTTCTGCTGATGATATGACACCGGAGTTATTTAAACCCAGCCCTACAAAACGCTTTGCTAAGAAAATCAATTGTTGAGCTGGGAGGCACGGAGAAATGTTTCAGTGGCACGTGCATAAGCCAGGAGAAAACAGAATTTACGTGTGTTCAAGGATACGTGGCAGCTGACTGAACATTTTAGGACCTAAATTTGGGATTTAGGTTCTTAAGTTTTACTTCAGTCTTCTGGGTGCTTATAGTACTTAATTATCTCCAGGTCAATATATTATATAAATCTATGTATATGCCTTTGTAAGTCCATAATGGCTGTAATGTTTTTATATTTATAGACAGTTAGTTAGAAACTCTTTGGATGACCTCGTATGTCCAGCACCAAATATGGAAGGCCAGAATGATGAAAGGGCACTTTTGGACCAGCTGCACACATTGCTGAGCAACACAGATGTCACAGGTCTGGAAGAAATTGACAGAGCGTTAGGAATTCCTGATCTTGTAAACCAAGTAAGGAAACAGAGATTTTGGCCATTTATTTTCCAAAAACCTGTATTGTTTTGTTACTTGAAAAGCAAGTGGGGCCTCACTTTCTTGTGTTCATTTTCCTGAATCTGCCTTTGGAAGCACCAGCGCTGAGTAGTGATTTTCATTAGAGAAGCTCAGTATTGATTAGATTTCTTGTGCAGTACAAAAAAATAAAATGAAATCTATTTAAGTTTATTGCAATATGCCTTGGTGTATAGGAGCTTTTTTTGGGATGTAAATCATTATAATTCTATAAACAGAGAATAGCGTTGGGTTTTAGTAAATGATTGTCAATGGAACTTGGGTTGTGAGGTATTTGACTGGCAGTGACGTGTTAGGAGTAGGACACTTCTACCTCCAGTTCCAGCTTGGACTTGCATGGCTAGCAAATAGGAAAAAGAAATTCTATGAATAATTTGGAACTTGCTAAAACCCACAAAATCACCCTGCCATTTGTATAAATTGCAGCTTAAAAGTGCAGAAGGGCTTGAATAATGATCCTGGTCTGCCCATATAAACAGTGTGCAGCAGGACTGATTTTTTAACTAAGTTAATAATAACTTTGGTATTTCATTTGTCTGGAGACAACACTAATAGTAACCTGTCCATGCTGTGTGTTCTGCCCAAGAAACTACTGGTGGTCAAATGCTGTGTTAGCTTCACTGTTTCTTTAGGAATTCTTACTTAAAGAATATACTGCTAGTGAAAACACCTTTGTATCTGTTGAAGGGACAAGCTTTGGAACCCAAACAAGATTCATTTCAAGGTCAGGAATCTTCAGTTATGATTGACCAGAAGCCTTCGTTATATGGTCAGCCCTACCAAGGGCAAGGGGCAGCAATGCCAGGTGGTTTTAGTAACATTCAGGGGCAACAGCCATCCTTCAACTCAGTGATGAATCAGATGAGCCAACAGAGCAATTTTCCACTTCAAAGTATGCATCCGAGAGCAAACGTGATGAGACCTCGCACCAGTACACCAAAGCAGCTCCGCATGCAGCTCCAGCAGAGGCTTCAGGGGCAGCAGGTAATCTCAGGCTCCTGCCTTTACACTTCCTTCTTGTTTCAGAACAGGATAAGGTGCTCGCTGAATTGTGCTGCTTCACAAATATGAACACTGACATTACAGCAGAGGAGTGAAAGGACGGATCTCTCGTTTTGACAGTGCTTTTCACACTGAGTGCCTAATGGCTGGAGGAGTGAAAGAACCTTTGCTAGGACAAGTGTTTCTCCTTCATCAGCCTCATTAGCTGTGGATTGGATTGGTTTCTGCAGCACACAGCAGTATTGCTACTTAAAACAGTACTCATCTGGTGCAGTTCTAGATGATCTCTTTATCCATGTTGAGTATTTCTTCTGAATCTCACAGATACCATTAAATGGGCAGCTGCATTTCTTCTGTAGATCAAATCGTACTTCTTTTTCACTATATTTTCTAACTAATAATTTGGGCTTATTGAAAGATGGGCTCGCTTTCCATTTATTGATATCATTTTAGGTTTTTTCTGAGGATGAAAGGTGAGAGAGTTAGATATAGCCACGTAGATCTTAACACGGGGTTGAAAGCACTGCTTTAAAAATGGCTGCATGATATTGGCATTGAATTCCCCATGTGAAAATGCTGTCCTGATACCAAATACAATGTGCAAATAAAACTTGGAGAACTGAGATGGTGCCGTGTGACACGGAACGGCAATGATTAATCCTGAGGAAATAGTGTGTTCTCTCCTGGTTGTCCTGCCACTAGTTCAGTCTGTGTGGCTTTGAGGTTTCTTGATGGAGAGTGAAGGAGACAGAATTTTATTATTTTTAGCAAAGCTAGTGGTTATATGCTTCTGCCCGAAACATGATTTGTAACAAATAAAGAGTCTGCTAGATACTTATTCTTAAAAGGTGCTAATTTCAAGGGAAGGAAAAAAGTAAAGCCAATTAGTGCTGCACTCTATGGATGGTTTTTCTTTTTGTGTGTGTTTGAGCTGCTTAACGGAATACTTGGAACTTCAGGTATATCAAACAAGTTTGGAACTTCAGGTATATTGAACAAGGCAAAAATTAACCATTGCACTTCATGGATTCAGGAGGTCTGTAAAGAACATTTTTGGGAGGAGTTGTGTTTACTTTGTTCAGATACTGGTATTTTCAACCAATGTCTTTTTCCAAGTTTATGAATCAGACCCGTCAAGCGCTTGAAATGAAAATGGAGAATCCAGTTAGTGGTAATACCTCAGTGATGAGACCAGTTATGCAGCCGCAGGTGGGATCACAGGTCAGTAAATCATTACACGAGCCATCTCAAACAGTAATTTTAAAATAGACACATCTTTTCTACAAGGCTGTTTAGAATGTGGACTGTCTTTCATGGTTCCACGGCATTCCTTTTTAAGTTGTTTTGTTCCCCTGTACAACTATAAAATGTGGGGTTTTTTACCCGTCTCGAGATTTCAGAGGGGTTTGTTCATCGGGTCATGCTATCACTGTAGTGTGCCAATAGGCTTTTCCATGTAGGAAACTTGATCCTTCATGTAGCACTAATGGCACCTTAATGCAAACCTTTGTCAGTTATTTTGACGGGTTTTGTACGGGTTGTAGGTTTTCTTAATTTTGTTCTGGTAATGGATATGCTGGATGTTACCATTAGAAAGAGTGTAGATGATTTGATTGACTCTGACATGGTTTCATTTGTAAGTGTTTTCTAATACGATTTTTCTTTTCTTTGGGGGATAGCAGCAAGGTTTTCTTAATGCTCAAATGGTGGCTCAGCGTAACAGGGAGCTAATAAGTCATCATTTTAGACAACAGAGGATGGCAATGATGATGCAGCAGCAACAGCAACCTCAGGCCTTCAGTCCTCCACCAAATGTGACTGCCTCAGGAAACATGGATAGTGCTTTGACAGGCCCTCAGATGGCTCAAGTTCCTCCACAGCAATTCCCCTATCCACCTAATTATGGTACTAGTACTAACATGGTTTGGTTTGGTTTATTTTGTTTTGTCTGTCTGGTTTTTTTTCCCCTTTCTTCATTTATTATTAATCCAAATTATTAATCTAAATACCGGTCATTCTGAAAAATGGAAAATACTTCTACAAAAAAGAATGACTTTTTCCCTTCCCATCATTGCAACGAGATAAACTAAAAGTACTAGGTGATGACAGCTGAAGTATATTGTCTGTTCTTTGTCTTTCAAGGAATAAGCCAACAACCTGATCCTGCATTTACCAGAGTATCAAGCCCTCCCAACCCAATGATGTCATCAAGAATTGGACCCTCCCAGAATCCTATGATGCAGCATCCTCAGACAGCAACAATGTACCAGTCCCCTGAGATGAAGGGCTGGCCGTCGGGAAGCATGGCCAGGAGCAGGTGAGCTGCTCAGATACAACCTGTGGCTCAAATATTGTCTCTCATTTTGTCGGAAGTAGAAGCTATACTAAATAGCTTGTATTAGGAAAAGGATTTATAAGAGAGGAAGAATAATTTTATCTCTAGTGACTATGTTGTCCTTAATTGTGCTCTGGTTTAGGAAATAGACTGGTTAATGTATCTGAGGCTTAGCTCCATTTATTCATATTGGACTTCTGCAATCCTTGTAATTGGAAGCAACATTCAGTCCTTGAATATTGAAAAAATAACTTGAGGGGGGAAATACAAAAGTTCAGAGTAGCACTACAATGGATGGTAGAGTCCTAACAGAAGCCTCCAGAAAGGTTACAGTAGGAAACACATACACATGCTTCTGTGTGCATCTAAAAATTCAAAATTCCTTGGGAGAAGGACATTTCTGTTTCTGCCTTGAGCAGCTATGAGGCAGAAACAATGAAATGTACAAACAGTTTTATCTTTCACGTGCTGACAGCTGGTGCAGGGAAGGCAATACATCAAGGTGTAAACTTCTTGGAAAGTTATTTTATTTGTCCTTTTGTGCTTCAGTTCCTTCCCCCAGCAGCAGTTCAGCCACCAAGGGAACCCAGCAGCCTACAGTATGATGCACATGAACGGCAGCAGTGGCCATATTGGACAGATGAACATCAACACCATGCCCATGTCAGGGATGCCTATGGGTCCAGACCAGGTAAGCTGGACGTAACGACTGATGAAAAGATCCGTTGACTGTTTTCCCATTGAGTACAATTGGCTTCCAGCCACTCCTCTGGGACAAACCTTTTCTTAGTTATCCTGTTTATAGTTACATCTGTCTACCTACCATTTGTATGTCCCAAGAGAAACCTTAATTTTGATGATATTTCAATCAAATCCATGATGAACCCAAGCCTTGTGCTGTGATTAGCTGTTGACTTTGAAGTGTCATAGGTAGGACCAAGGCTTAAGCTGCACAAAGGATGCTTAAATGCTTCTGAGCCTGGAGAAACCCCAGAGAGCAAAACACGGAGATTGTGAAAAGCAGCTTCAGCAGATGTACAAGATTATAGCACTTATGAGTCAGACCAAGCATCCTGGTAGCACAGTATCCTTCTGATGATGATACTTACCCTCATAATACCTTAGCATAGTTTGTGTATGCATAGCAAGAAACTATGGAGAATTTAGGTCCCCTATTTAAGGGAAAAAGCCCTGCTACTAAAGAGGCACAGCACAGAAGGCTTAAATACTAACTATACTTTTGCTGTAATCTTTCCATGTAATACCAAGGGATGAGAACTCTAATATTGAGATAAGCTACATTTATTCAAGCAGAAAGTACCTTGTGAAATTTTGTCTAAGGAAGCAGCCAAAATAATCTGAGGGCTTCTGGGGGATAAGTTAAAGTAGTGGCAGACTGTGATATAACAAATACCTTTATAAAGAGGGGAAAATGAAGGTGAAATGTCAGATTTTCCAAACCCCCGTGTCACACAGTGAAGAGACTCCAATGACGTATTTAGGAAGTTCTGGGACAGTGTTTCTTTTCTACAAATTTATCTTCAAAACAGAGCGCTGAAGTGCTGTTTGTCTGCTTCAAAACTGTCACTACTTTCCTCTTCAAAACACAGTATGTTGACCCGTTTTTTCAGCAGAGGTGAGCAGTTTCTCTGATGATCATTTCTTCTTTTCTTTAACAGAAATACTGCTGACACCTAGAACCATATCTCCAGACAAGAATGCGCTGTATTAATGATGCACTAGTGTTACAAAGGAAAGCTACGCATTCTTCGCGGCAACTAGTACTGGCCTTACGGAAATAAGTGATTTTCCTGTTAATCACCATGATGTGCTAAGTTACTTCATTCAGAGGAAAAGCAAAACAAAGAAACCCAACAAAAATACATTTTAGTAGAAGCAGTCTCTGTATTACTGTATATTGTGGTGTACAAAAAAGGTCATAAATACTTTTGGCGCTCTGCCTCTAGAAATGTGAATTTGGCGGTGGCATTTCGGTAGCTGTACGATGGGTAGACTCCTGGTTACCTTCTCCATTCGCTGTAGCTATCCAAAGCCCTTTAACTACAGGCAGACAAAAGTGCCTGGAGAAGTCACGGTGGTAAGAATTTTCTGATTTCTCTAGTGACGATATCTGACAGAGAATGTAGTTCCTAGCCTTGACTCTTTTATATTAATTCCTGAATATAAATGCTGCTTTTAATCTCTTGCCCCCAAGAGTCAGGATTTCCCAAGCAAAGTAGCAGTGCAAAATGAATTGGCACATACTAGTCCAAGATCCTGTCCATTGAAGCCAAGGGGTAAAAAGAGAGGGTAATAAATTTAAATTATTTAAAACAATTGTGACTAATATTTACATATTGATGTGCAGCTGAGTGCACTTTATAAAAGACTATATAATGGATTAATGCAATATCTTTGGTAAGGACTTAATATGAAGGTAGGGTGTACTCATGTTCCTTCTCAAACACAATCTCTTAAGAATTATTTGAAAAGACTGCATTATGTAATGTTTTCTGTGTATGGAAATTAGAGCAATAATCTTTCATCTTCTTGAAAATAACTTCAGAAAACTCAAGGCAAGGCACTGCAGTCTGAATCAGAATTTTGCAGTCTTTTTGTGAATAAATTTTGTAAATATGATCTTTAAGATAATGTATTATATATATGACTTTTGTAGGTCACTAACTCATTTTTGCAGAGTTTGTGAAGCTAAATATTTAACAAAATTGATTTCTGTAAACTCAGTGTAGTTGAGGTCCAAATAGAATATTTTTTTTCTTTTTAATTAAGTTTAATGACTTTGAAGCTGGGTGACTTCGGCCCACATCTTTGTCGTCTTTGGTCTTCAACACTTCAATTATTTTTACATCTTTAACATATAGCTTTTTATAAAAGACCAGCCGTTAACTGCTTTCTCCACCTGTGAGCGCTTTGTTACATTCTTTTTTACATGAGGCAAGTTGACAGAAAGGCTCAGTGGTGTAAGATGTCACGACTTGTCACGACGCTCATATCTTTCTAGAATATGTTGCCTTTTCAGTTGATGAACCTGGATCGTGTCTCTTTTGGTCAATTTTAATGAACTCTAAATGTTCTTTGAAGAAGTTTGTCTGTTGCAAAATATTTGTTGTTACATGACATCCAGCAATCTTTAAGGATATTAAGCCACAGTTTAACCAAATGTCTGCACCTCATTGGATTGTTCTAATAGTAATGAATGTATTTTCTAAGCAGGTTTCTCATATCAGTATTTAAGTCTTGTTACAAATTTATTCATATTGTCTGCCAATATGATTTCCCCCCCCTCTATTTTGGCTCCTTGACGATCCCTTTGCAGTTTTTCCAGTTTCAGGCAGTTAAAACAAGTCAAACCTCTAAGCTTCCATAAGGGACGACCCAGAAGTGTTTCAGATGTGTGGTGCTTTCGTTCTGATGTTCACTGTGTAATAGAAAACTGACTTCTCCCAAGTGAGTAAACAAAAAATATAGTCTGTGGTTTTGATTGCTGCTTCTTGGTGCTGTAAGCAAGAGGTGGTTTTATTGTTTGGAGTATTCAGCGATCTTCCATTTTCATAGAAATAACTTTAACTAGAACTACTCTAAAACAGTTCATCCTTAGCATACAGCCAATTGCGTTCCAAAGGGAATGCAGATTCAATCCATCTACTTCATGTGGCCCTGTCTCTTCAGTTAGTGCTGAGTGTATAGATTAGGTGATAGTATTTATTTGAAACCTTCAGTCCAATTCATGTGTGTTTTTTAATGCAAAACTTTTAAAAGCTTAAAGAACTTTTATCTTTTTATTTCTTAGAACATATGTTTGTTGAGTAAATGCTGCCTACTGAAGTTGAAAGGCAACAATCCCTTGCTTTTTATATCAAATTGGAGTAGAACAATCTTTATATTTTGTAGTTGTTCATTATATTGATGGAAACTACAAACCCTGAATGCTCTCATTAGGTGAGCTCTTAGACTATTATCTACTTTATACATCGTGCCCTTTTAATTTTTTTAAAATAAGTGATTCTATTTATACATCTCCGTATAACTGGTACCTGACCGATGTTACAAAGGATCATCGTTTTCTCATCTGTGTTTAGAATGCTGGAGCTTTCCAGCACCTACTTTTTTGCTGAATCCAAAGATTTTTAGTTTAAACTTGAGTGAGGGGGGGAGGGGGGCATTTTCAAAACGCATTGATGACATCTTGCTTGGCAGCACTGATCCTAAATATTCCATCTAGTTCAAAAATCTTACCTACTGCAGTAAATAAGACTGACCTCCAAATCTGCTGACATTTCATATCTATCTCCACCAATCCTGTTTCGGGTCTACAGCAGCAGATTTTTCTGAATGTTTTTCAAGAACAATGAGCTAATACCACCGCCTCTGATCGCTGCTGCGTAATAGCGTCATCTTGCTACATATCTTGTTACTCTTTCGATCACAGAAACCATGTCTTTAGAAAATTCATATGTAGTATTTTTTTTTTCCCAATCTTGGCCTAAAATACAGCTTTTAAAGTTAGAAATCAGGACCATTCTTCAGTCATAAGACAAAAGTATTTGAATGTCGTACTAATTAGCACACATTTTATTTTAGACTTTATGTGCAGACTACCAGATGACAGAATGATACAGCAAGTATGAAACCATGTAATTCTGAGAGCAATATTTTAAAAAATTCTCAGGAGAAGGCATACAGTATTGAGAATTGCATTTCAGTTTAGTTTACATTATAAGTATTGCTTGAAAAATCTGTATCTTTATTTTGCAAAACAGAAAAATCATGGGGACTGATTTATAAAAGACTTGGTTGTAAGGTATTACTGCTCTTCTGATTTTTGTGTTTGGATGTTAATAATAATGTAAATAAAGGTTTCTATTTAAAATCAGAACTTGGTGACACAGTGTATTAGCTGGCTGAGCTGGAGAGCTCAGAGACAATCTGGTGCTATTGCTGAGGAGAACTATGTATAGCAAATGATTTACAATTTTTCCTAGTTGGCCATAAAAGCTAAAGGAGTAACAGCTTGGACCTGCCACCTACGAGCCCCATTTAGCAACACTAGTTGCCTTGCCACTGAGTGGAAGTCACGTCCTTTGCAACTGCAAGGGCAGCCCTTAGCAGAGCTGAGAGGAGAAGAGGTGGCAGCTTTCCGCACAACCTGGCAGCAGCCTGCCTTTCGTAACACAGCAGCTGCTTCATGGCTCACGTACACGTCCCACAGCTCAATATTTCTATCAAGAGACACGGCAACTTTTCAAGCTTCTGACCGACACACAACAGAGGCAGTACCTGGCCGTGCAGGACGGTGGTGGTCACGCCCTTATCTTGTCAAAGACACAAGCTGAACACAAAAACAAGGTCAGTGCAATTTTTAAAAATCTAACCTTCTAGTATTCTTCCTGCGTGCTCCCTGGGATGGCAGATCGCCGACACTTGGCTCTGGGAAGAGCCAAAGTGTGTTTCTGTTTGTTGGTGAGTTTAAATTCATTATTTTTTACTTATTTGTATTGATCCAGGATCTCATCATCTAGCAGATGTTTCTGATAATGCATGAAATTTGTGACAGGTTATAAACAAGATCTATGGCTACATTAAGACAGCCAATCATATGTTACTTCAAGGTTTAAAAACTTAGAAGAAAGTGGGGCAGTGTATTTGACTTGTTCACGTGTGATAGAAAAACAAGCTCAAGCCTTGCTTTACTACATAGCACTTACAAATAAAAGGACCCATTGCCCCTTTTTGAGCTTTTGCGAGCTGGTTTTTTTTTCCCCAGTTCCTAAAATTCAAGTATGTTTTTTGGGTATGGGGTGTGGTATCCGAGATCTATATCCCTCGTGAAGTAATCCCACTTGAATTTCCTAATGTGCAAAACCAGGAAGGGTATCCATGTAATTTCTGTGACCCACTTTTAAGCTGTTTCTAGAAGCGCAAGTTAAGTTTTTGTTTTGAAAAAAAAGTACCTCTTTGTTAAGAGTGAAGGCCACAGCTGGTCGGGTCTGTCACATGAGCTCCCTCCTGCATGTGCCCTTAAAACAGGTAGCAGATGAACATGAAAAAAATATAAATACAAATATCGCCACTAGTGCCTGTACTAGAATGTATTTAATAACGTCATTATGGAAATACCCAAATAGACTCTGTACACTGTGCTTCTGTAGTAAAATGATGGGTTTTCCCTTTAAAAGCCTTTAAACAGTAACTGCCATTCAGAACATCTACTTTTTTGTAGACTATAACTAGATTATTCTTTATTAACTACAGGTATTGAACTTCTTGGAGCTGCCTTTTCAAAAAAGTTACGCTAGTAAGCAAATGCTGCTTTCTCAAAGGAATTGTTTTGGTTTTGGACATACGATATAATATTACCACATAAAAAAAACTTCCTACAAATCTGAATTCATTAAAATTTAAGATTTACATTTACTGAAATTTTTCAGTGCTTTAAAAAATGGATAAATTCTGAAATGTACTATGCAACATTAAGTAACATTTTGAGAAATGGTGTGTGGGCATTCCACTCTTTTTATTAACAAAATTCTTCACAACCTGAAGGAATTTATTTTCAAACAGTATATCGATCCATATTTACACAACCCCTTCGAAAATCTGGTGTCCTGTTAGTTAAGATTTTTTCTCTAATTTTCCTAGAGGTGTCAATAGGATAAACAAGTAGGTGTGGAATTAACATGTATCCTTAGAAGAAATTTGAGAAATACCATGGTGTTGAGGAGATTCAGTGCTGCTCACTTCAATTCCTCATGCTCTTAAAAGTTCTTTTCCACCATTACCTTTAGCCCAGGTAGAAGGAAAAGCGTCCACATTTCCTAAATCTTGCTTCAGAGCTATACTTGGCATTGAAGTTTTTCTCATGACATCTGAAGGTACTACTGAACTGAGAAATGTGTTAAGTCCACTTCCGCAGTCTCTGTGTACACGTTTTCCCCCGGGATGGCGATCCTCTCGTCGGTCGATTCCTGGATCGCTGTTAGTGGTGTCTTCTTGAAGTACAATGCCTTGTGAAGCAGGTGAGGTATAATCCAAAGCAAAAAGCAGGTACAACAGTGGATTTCAGACCTGTATTTCTGACAGCATTTCCAATAAATTCACTGCATCTATTTAATTCACTCACCAGTGCAAACATTCTATCTATTTCAGCCTCAAAGTCATCCAGTCCTCCAGGCTAACGTGACAATTCTTCCCCGGAAGTCATACACCTTTTCATTTAGTCTGTACATGGATTCAAGTTCTGGCCAGTTTGAGTCCTCATGGAGGTGCAGCGGTTGGGGGAGGTTACCCCTCCCAGCCTTCCCACAGTTGTCCTCTTGAAGAGAAAACAAACACGATTTAGGGTACAACCATTCTAGTAGGAACTAGTCAGAAATACATTTTTAATGGTTCCATGCAGGAAAAAACAATTGAAGCCACCTATAAAAATAGAGCAGGTACATCCCAGAAACAATCCAACTATGTTTGAAACTTCAACCTGTACAAAACTTGCAGCTCATTAATTCTAGCTTCGTTTGGTTCTAAAGCCAGTCAAATACTGCCACTAAATGAGCAAATCCTCTTGGGCGGGTTGAGGATGCGAGCCTGTGCTTGTGAAGGCACTTGGATGTGTTTCTTCACTGCACAATTTAAGAGCACCTTACGATTTGTAACGAGCTGAAGTCTCAGCCCCCTGTTTAAGGAGAGATGCGGAGACAGTGGCTGGCAGAGCAAAGGTGACACCTTCAAATGTGTATCTCACCTGTGGGCTCTGGCAAGATGAGAACTGAACACCACCAAGCTTTAAATGGCAGCAATCTTAGTGTAATGTCAGAATAAAACAAAATGTGCAGCTCTGTCTTGTAGCCTACTTTCTGTTCTAACTTGCTTTTTGTTTTGCTCACAACACAGGAGGCTGTGGTTAGATAAATAGCAAGAAAACACAGGATACTCCCTCTACAATCAGATTTGTTCGTTCTGGGTGCTGTGAGAGACCACGACGTAGCTGCTACAAGTTTAAATTTAGACAAAGCCAACAAAATGGTCTCTAATTTGTAACAAACAGCAGTTAACCATAACGGGTTTGCTCAGCTGAGCATCCAGCTTTGTTCGAGTTTGAAATTGCCTTGACCGTACTACTCCCGATTCCCAGACAACGCGGACCGCGAGGTGCCGGCCAGCCGCGCTGGTCTGTCATGGCGGCAGCATCGTACTCCCGCATAACTGAGAGGCCTGCCATCAGAACAGACGGTGATGGTGTTAAAGGTGCTGCATGCAAAAAGAGACGTGAGGAAAGAAAGGGAGGTAAACGCTAAAGGCTTTTTGTGAACTGCTCCCAACTCACAGTGACTTGGCAGATGAGGGTCTCTTCACATCTGGCCACTTTCGACGCTGAAACTGCCTAGTTTTCAAGCAGCAAAAGGAGAAAAAGGTTAACCATCACCAAGAAACCCACCAGCACTACAGTCTGAAAGGTGAGGAGGGAGAAGAGTTTAGCCTGAATTTTGACAACAAAGCTGAGAACATGCTGTAACACTGGAACAGAAACAGCTCCCGTGGAAAAGCCTTGCAACCGCCAGGCCAGGCAGCGTCTCTCCACACGGTTCCCAGTCCCACACCAACTCCTTTAGCATGAAGTTAGTACTTAAGAGTAATAATTTAAATATTTTTTTAACTGTACCTGTACTGCTCGTAGCTTCCATCTTTAAGTCCTAGATGAGGAAAAATTAACAACGTTACTAACCGTTGCCTGCAACAGAGTAAGGTATCAGGTAAGGCATGAGTTAAAACCTGACCCAACAATATTAACAGACCAGTGTGTACTGCCAGGAGAGGGATCTCCATACATGTTAACTGAAGCGGTTTTGGTGTTTAATTCCTTTTTCTAGGTCAAACAGGTGGTAAATTGGGATAGGGATGTTTGAAACTTTTCTGTAAGCACCTTTCAGTCCTGTATTTAAATGCCAAAACCTGTTGATGGCCAAGTGCACAGCTCTGTGTGGTGCACGTGCTAAAGACCCCACATGGCATTCTGGTGGACTCAGGTAGTTAACAGTATTTTTGGGCTGGGGCTCTTTGAGCTCTAAAGACTATATACATTTTAAAAATAGCATTTCTTATGTCAACTTAATGATACTAAGAGGTATAAGAAATGCAATGTAAAAAGAACAACTACAAGTAGCCTTTTGGTTTGCTATCCTCATTCACCATAAAAACATCACAAGCGGTAGAAAGAACAGATCCATGGGGCAGACCCAGAGAAGATGTACGGGCTAGGATGGGATGAAACTAACCCAGAACACGAGTAAAGAGCCATTTTGCTTTTTGGAATTTAAATCAGTAGTTAGTTACAAGAGCACAACTCTTGGTAGCATAACACAACCCCTGTTAGACGTGCTGTTATTTCACAACCCCCTTGCACCGACACAGGCAGGGGAGAACCGATCAGCTCAAGCGCTGGTGTCCGTTTTGAAGCTGAAGTTATTTTTAAGGCCGTTTACCACAAGGCTGCATGGAGTGCACTGTCTCGATAGAAGTGCCTCCAAAAATGGTGCCTTTGGTTGGAATGCTGAAACAGCTGCCAAACCGGTTACCTAGAGAGTTTGTGCAGCCTCTGTCCTTGGAGGTTTTCAAGCTCTGACTGACCAGCTATTCAGGCTTTCTCCAGACCTCATGGCTGGCCCTGTGTTGAGCAGAAGTTTGGACTAGATGAACTCGAGAAGTCCCTCCCAGCTCTAACTGTCCTCTGCGCTTGGCAATGGCTGTCAGGATATTCTTGCCCTCTTTCACCAGCTTCGTTCCTTCCTCATCTCCTTCCCCTGCCTCTCAGCAATACTGCTCACTGTACTAGTTAAGTCTCATTCCTCATTTAACAAATATTACGTAACAAATTGAACAAACACAAAACCGTGCGCATGCAGCCGCCAGCCTCAGCAGGACATTACTCCTAATAGACAAACACTGAAATCTTGCTGAGCGAGACACGTTCCATATTGGTACGTACGAGCCCCGTTTCAGTTAGGGAGTTTCTGAGTGTAACGGTAGGAGCACTTACCCAGGTCCATGTTCCGAGTTCTGGGGTTGCATTGTTTATACCCTTTGCAGCTTCTTAGTTCCATGAGCTGGACGTGCAGCTGATTGAGAACGTCTCTGTCTAGTGTATTCACTGCATTAATTAGCTGCAATAAAGAGGGGTCCTTGTTAGCAACTCCTGCTCTGCAGGTCGGTAACCTTCGTACATGGAATACGTGGTTTATTTGTGACAGGAAAGAAGCCAAATCACACTACACAAACTAATTTAGGCCTTATCTACACCGTGCACCAATATTGCGCTACTTCAATTGATCATCAGTAAGGAAGGATGATGTGGTTCTAGAGCTGTGCTATGATCAGGTACCTGATATGGATCGGTATTGAGATCAAAATACTCCAGAAATCCAGTAGCAAATTCACAAAACAGGAAGTTGTGGGTCTCGTTGATTGTCCTCAAGCACCAGTAGGTGTTGTTGTTGGCGCTGGTACAGGCACAGAAGGGGCCCACTGCAGATGCAAGACACAAGCGTTACAAAGACTAAGCGACAAGCTGCTGTCTTTAGCACTGTTTGGTACTTCCTCTTTATGGTGTTTCTTTACTCATAGCCAGTTACTCTCTCTTACACCTGAGCTCTAAAGCGGAGGACGCCCTTCCAGCCTCAGCTTCTTCTACACACACCTAAGCTTGCCCAGTTCTTTCCCCATCTTCTCTGGTTGGGAAACGTTCCAGATGGTGAGACACTGCAGGTAACTGCGGTACCAGACATCGTCGGGTTTTATTTGCAGCTGGGTTTGTTTTTCACTCCCTTGCCTTTTGTGCACCAATGATGCCAGCGCTGGAACAGGGTTATTTAATCTGAGGAAGGCTGGGTGGCTTTGGCTAGAGAGCTGCTGACACTGGTAACTTCTAGGAAGCCAGCATCCTAGCCCAGCCCAGCCAGGGCCCGCCTACCTAGTACTTAAAGGATCCTTACGTGTCCACAGCGGAGCAGTTTGCCAGTGCTGGTTGTCGTGGGTGAAGCAGGTCAGACCAGGCATGCTGCACGTGTCGTTATTTTTTATTCTCTTGAGCAGTTTGCGCAGTTTCTTCTTCCGTCTTTGCTCTCGAAGCAGCCACAGCCTGTCTTTCTCCTGTAGGGCTTTCCTGCACACATGAAACATTAGGGTCAGGCAGACTCTGTTACACTTCAACACACCTAGAAAAAATGAAGCAGCTAATAAAATAAGTTGCTTTGAGGGAAAGAAATAACGAGTATTTTTTTAATTAAATGGCTTTTCTTCTGCATGGCTCTGGATATAACTCTTTGCAATTTAATGTCACTGAAGAAAAAAAAAAAAGCCCAAGGGGCTTATAGGCTTGTCTGAGCCCCGTGACGTGACGCTTCCCAAGGCAGGAACCTCATTTCGGAATTTACACGCATTCAAAATAGGCTCGGTTCCTTGCCCAGGTGTCTGTGTGTTTATTCTTTTTAATACAGGATAAATGAAATGCTACTGCCTTTGCATTTCCTCTCTCAAAGGAACAGGTCTTCACTTACTTGAAAGGATGAAGACCAGATCCCTTGTGCCTCAGCTTGCTTTTGTGTTTTGAATGGTAACTGCAAAATAAAACCAGCATTGTTGGTGAACAGCAGAAAGACAGTTGCTCCTGCCCATACCCCACTCTCATCCTGGGCTCAAAGCAGATCTAATCCAGTGTCACTCCTCCCTTCAGTTTATTCATTCAGGGGATGTGGTGAGTACGAAGCAGCCCTGCTAGGCCGGGGCAGGCACTTCCGAGCCGCGGTGTGCCTCTCTCTTCCCCTAGCTCGGTTGTGCGCAGTGACACCCGGTGCTCTCACACTGTATTGCAATAAGGAGCCTCAGATCGTTCCAGCTGCTACTTTCCATTTTAGTTGTCGCTGGTTCTTGTTTCCCTACACCGGCAGATAAAACCTATAATCGCTTTATCATTCAAGGACAACGTTTATTCAACTGAACGTTCACTAATCTGTGCAGACGGCAAGTTCATCCCACCGTCCTGTTATTTTCCCTCTGAAAGGACAGCGCCAGGTGTACTTTGTAGGGCTGGGGGTTTTACCCCATTGTTACTACACAGAGGTTCCAGGATAACTTTAGCAAGAGGCGTGGCACTGTCCCCACAGTACCAGTGTCTAATGTATTCCGAGCTGTGGGGACACGCACGTTCTGGCTGGGTGACACATTCTACTGCTCTGCCTCTGTCTTCAGAAACTCCCACAAGATTTTGCAGAAACTTCCCGTGTACTTTGCAAAGTTAAAAAAAGACAAAAGCGCTGCAGTCCGTGGCAGTATTTGCTGACAAAGTTACCACCGCACAAGTCAGCAAAGAGAAACTAAGCTCGATAAATGTAAACATCTAAACAGCACACCCCGGTTCAGTTGTCAGACTAAAATCTCCTTCAAAACAAATCTTCTAAGTTATAAATGCTACTGGGAGCTTCAATAAATTTAATCCTTATAGTAAATTAACAAAATAAGATTACTGAAGAACTGTCTGTCTTCAGTTCATCTTACCCGGAGTCTGTGCATTTCATTGACTAATCCTAAACGCTAAATCCTAATTCAATGCAATTCTGTAAACACGTAAACATTTCTAACTCAGATGATTAACTTCATGGATTTTAGTGGGATTATTCCTCATAACAACGCTGTGCAAGATACTAGTGCTGCCTATATCGGGCCTGAAAAATTCAACATTCTTCACATTTACTATAAAATATTCACTATAAAAATGATTTCATCTTTATACAGTGATGCAGTTGTTAACATCAGTTTTGAAAGCAGTGAGTTATAAGAAAATACAGACTGGGGGAGATTTGCCATTTAGAGTGATACTGGTTTCATTTCGAACACTTTTTGCCATGGGTTCCACGTGTGGGTTGGCACCACCCAAGGAACGGATCTTCTCCATATTTTAGTGAGCTGTTGGTGAAGCTCTGGCCACACGGGCCGTGATGAGTGTGTACCTTGTGTGTCTGTAACTCACGTACGTTGCACCTCCGAGGATTTAAGCGTTATGTTCAAAAACTCATTCCGTTCTACCCCTGAGACAGAGAAGTGCCGCCCACGCCCTGTCAGAGGCAACTTACTTAAAGCTGCTTTAGCCCCAGACCACAGCGTGGTGGCCTCAAGAGAACTGACCGTGCAGAGAACTTGCTGCTTAATCACTTCTAGGTGCTTGTTGCAGTTAACTCAGAAATCATCTGTACTGGGAAAAAAAAATCTGGTGCACTCAGTGGCAGTTACAAAAATAGTTACTCTGCACCAACTGTTAAACTCCCGCTCCACAAACCTGACACAGCTGCTAAATATTGCAGGGGTCGCATCCTAGCGGTTAATACTGGAAAAACTGACTGGGAAGAAATCATCTCATCTCCGCACCCCGTGTACTTCACATACTCCTCTTGGCAGAACAGCTTTGGTAGCACTGCACCACACTGACACTGTGCCCTTGTGGATAGAAAGCTTTCAAAAAAAAGCCTGCAGCTTAAAATGTTTCTCTCCGGTATCTCACAGCAGCATCTCTGGCACAGAGCGTAACTAACTAACTGGTGTAGGAGCCACTTACACACCCTGTCACATCATCAACACCTGATTAAACTCCTGTGGCAGAAGGGGGGTGCTGCACTTCCGCAGCTGCCCGGTTCCCCCAAAAGCGTTTTACAGGAGGAGAGTAAGTAGGAAACCACCTGAAAAAACCAGATTCTGATCTCTCCTTTGCAAACATAAACCAGCTGCAGTTGCACACTACAAATAATTAGTCTGAAGTACACAAGAAATACCTTATCCTGTTACAGTCACACTCTTCTGGTCGCTTCTTCTTCAGATGACCTCTCACCTCCCTCAGATTTTTTATTTTATTTTGCAAAGTTTCAATCTAAAAAAAAAAACCAACAAGACCAAGATTAAAAAACCACTGCAAGTTTTAGTCTTACTCTAACCTTCTCAAACCCATTCTGTTGCCACCAAGTGCTTCCTCTTCCCCACCCTCCGTGGCTCTCACCACTAACAAGCACTTTCCAAAAGGAACCTACAGCAGGAGGAAACCTCGCTGGAACAGTTTGCCTGCTTTGTTGTGGAACCTGAAAGCAGCCTGTGGTACTGGGGCAGTGCGAGGGCACACACCCCAGGTGGACAACCACTCCTGCTTCCACTGAATTTTCCTCTCACGCTCTACAGCGAGGGGAGAGAGATTACTCAAAGGAAAATGAAGCCCTTAAACTTCAGCCTGTTACGAATCTGAGAGGGGACAGGAGGGAGTGCTCTGAAAGAGAAAAGCAGCAAGGCTCCGTTATTCTTCATGGAGCCTTTGGCGAGGTCTGGGCACACGGGATAGGGATTAGCTGTTAATTGTGCCACCCACATGGCTTTTCCAACCTGAATGATTCTATGATTCTATGTAGCCTACACTTTCTGAAGAAAAGAGAATTAGGAGAGTATGGTGATGTGGAAATTGCCCTTTTTCTAAGCCTAGCAGAGCTAGTAGGTTTTTCAGTGTCTCTCTGCCTTGCTACGTGTCAGTCTGCACCAGAAAATGGCAGCAACAAGTTCTTACGTAGGCCTGTGCTGTGGGTTCATGTAATTTGCTAAGGGATTACAGGAGATCCTTTCCTTAGGCTTCGCTTTGGCATTTTTTGCGCCATTACCATTACCTAGTCCTTAGAAGATTGCCTCTTCCATACATGTGTGTGAAGGGTTTGAGCTTATATTCTTCAATATTAGTGACAAAAATATCAGATTACGTTCTATCGGCAAATTTAACAGGGCAAATTATCTCCAGGTTTTTCATGTACACAAGCCTAAGTAAAATGAATTCCATTTCAAGGTGAAAGGGTTAAATACAAGCAAGCAAAATACATAATTCTAGAAGCACCGAAACAAATGAAGCTCACTTTTCCTTGGGCTTGTTTGACAGCTGAAGCCTCTTTTTGAGAGGTACATTGGGGAGCAGGCCAATAAGAAGTGAAAAAGATCCAGATGAAATTTTTCCCAGGATAGAGACACTTAAAAGCCTCTCATTTATCTCATAAGGCTTACGACATTTCTCAGCTGTCCCTTCAGCTGCATTTCTGTCCTCCACTCAGCATCTCGTCTTCACAAACTTGCAATAACTTAAATCAGCCAGCGAGTTCAAAAGGTTCCAGGGAGGGACAAAGACACCCGGAGGCAGCCAGACACCCTGAGTCAGCACGATCCTATCAGCCCACAGAGAACCACGCTCAAAACACACCCTGAGAACGCGGGACTGAACCTCACTGACCTCGTGGTCAATATGAAGTTTATGGTCCTTCCAAGCTTGTAGTGACCTGTACAGATCGGTGTCGCACTGAACGGTATCATTCTCTAGGATGTAGCACCTTGGCAGGGAAAAGCAAACACCATGTATTATAGCGGACACACACGCACAGAGCAATGCAAACAGCTGGTTCTAGTCACAGCTCCAGGACAGAGGAGAAGCCAGATTGGAAATGACATGCAGGATTAGGAAGAAAAAAAAGCCAAAACTAATGTTCATCCAAAAGAATAAGAGTGTGCTATGAGCCAGGAAAGGAGCTGGGCTTTGAGTAGTCATGGAAATCTTTCAGAAGTGAAAAAACTTCCAGGAGAATATTCCCGTCAAGCAGAACCTGTTGATTGCTTCATTTCTCTATGTAAATTGTGCTGCGCAGGGCTCTTGCTTATTCATTAGGCTGTCTCCATAAATAATCCCTACTAACTGCAAGCACTGAAAGCATTACTCAGAAGCAATTTTCCAACGTGGAATTAAGTGATACAAGGTTATTACTACACCATAAAGAAAATGGAAAAAAAGGAAAATTTTTTTGGAAAACTTGTATCCTTTCTGTAGAAAACAGCAAAGATCTCCCAGAGTTCAAAGGCAAGACACCCTCTGACAAGTGTTGGTGCTTATGTTTCACTAACTTCTAATGCAACCCCGGTTTTAAAATTCTTGCAAAAACAAACACACACACACAAAACCCTGCTTGGCAGATTTACCTGAGAAATTAGGGGTGAAGAAATTCCACGTAGCCATTTTTGAATGGTTGTTTAAATTAAAGCTGAGTATTTTCAATACTCCTTTCTTTTCTTTCAAGCACCTCACGCATTGTCCCACTGCCTTTCTTGCTGCAAGTGTTCCTGGGGACTCCTCATGAATTGTGCACAACCCTCCTGGCAGCTCCTTGTAGGGATTTGGGATTCACCCAGTAAGGCAGCAAAAATCAATTTAACTTGTTCCAGAAGAAAAGCACGAATAGCGATTTATGGGTCCTGAACATTCAAGAGAGCTGGGGAAAGAGGCACAATTCTCTGCTGTCAGCCTAGCTACGCTGCCTCTCATTAGCGAGTCTCTAACCTTGTAACTGCAAGTCGAATGGAAACCACAGATTCCAAGAGCAGCCAACTGGCTGCTGCATGTTCACAGGAGCTAGTCATCAAACAATGTAATGCACATAATCAATAATGATCAGTGGATTTCCTGATAATTTGCAAGCAAAGATGGTGACTAAACTAATTAAGTACAGTTAAAGGTACATCACCAGCGCTTAGACTGGCACTCTGAGGAACAGCCTTTGAGCTGTTAAGAGTGCCCAGACAATTCCCTCACCTCTCTCTCAGCATGTTCCATTTCCCCACGCTCCTGGTCCATCCAACTTTGTTCATAACGGATTTTCCTTTCTAGCACTGGCTACAGAAAGCTCCGAGGCTGCTCCCTCCCCTATGACTGACTTGGGTGTTCGAAATACAAAGCAACCAATGACAGGAAGCCAGGCCATACTCCAGTTAGAGCCTTTGGCCCTCATCCAGGCCCGGTTACCCTCTGCACACTGAGGTTTGCACAGGTTCAGGCCTTCCTGGTTTCACACGGGTGTACACACAACTGCTGCAAGCATTTTTGCTTGTCCTCCCTGGGAACGTGCACTGATCAGCGACTGCTGCCTCCCAGGTGCAGAAGACACAAAAGCACTGCTGTATTTTCCAGTAGCTTCATGCCCCCCTGCACATACAAAACTAAAACAAAACTGAAAGCTGTCATGCAGATGAGGTAAGAATTTTAGGGAAGCTAGACTGGGTATCCCAAAAGGACACAACGTGCTCATCACAGGTTAACACTCATTTAGGTGAAGCAGCCACTGAAGCAGCCACAGCTTTTAGAAACTTTCCACGTGCACTCACCTGTGAGTCACTTTGATTAGGTTAGGGGCTGTATACTCTGCAATGCCACCAGTGCCGCTGTACTCCCCCAGGTCTTTATCTTCCTCCTCGCGAAGAGCAGCCCTCTGCATCTTGTGCCGCTTGGTGACGTTTCTTGGTAAGACAGGTTGGTAGCCATCCTCTAAACCCAAGTTATAAACAGTTCCACCCAGCTCAACGGATACAGAACGGATCGAGCGATTCCGGACATAGCTTGGTTTGTATTCTGCACGGAAATGGAATTGGAAGGATTAAGAGGAGGAAAACACAGAATGTTACAATTTGGTCCTCTCTGTGGTTCTTGGAAGAAAAAAACATAGCCCGTACTGTGACATTTGGAATTAACTGGATGACAAACGGTGTTTGCTGCAGCTGTCCTCAGAGCTGCTGCTTCATTACCTTCTGCACGGATAGATGGATACTTAGGGCAGGAGAGAGAGGGCAGAGGCGGTGAGAATGCACAGGGCTGGCAGAGACAGGCCGTGCTCTTCCCGCAAGAGTCACTAGATGGCAGCGAGAACTTAAAGATGGACCACGAGGGTCACACAGCAAAGTCTTGGCTAATCCTTACCCAGAGGTTCTCTGCTGTTTTCCACTGGCCACCGTACAAAGCTCCCCTGCCAGGATTCCTGCTACACCTCCCTGAAGCTGTCCCGAGTATTCCCAGTGTTCAGCCTGAGCCTTTTGGTTCAATTCTACGCTCATTCTTCAATGTAAGATGCTTCATTTTGGGGGAGAGATTAATACCCAAATCTTTACTTTTATCCACAACTAATTCTTTTTTCTTTGCAATTATTTTCCTGATGTGCAGACCAGTCAGTGAGTTCCTACAGGAAGCACCACGTTCCCCTCAGACTTTGCTTCTCCATTTACAGCCCAAAGGCAAAATGAACCATTTGCTGCAAATTGTCACTATGCAGTATGAGATTCTCGTTGGTCCCTCTTCACCATGACTGCTTTCCAGAGTTCTCTGTCCCAGCCCAAATCCCCAGAGCTCCTCTTCTGTTTGGTCTGGAACGGCACAAAGAACTCCTGGTTATGGAGGCTAAATCCACACCTAAACTTCTCTACTGTATGATGGGGTCCATCTCTGACCCTATTTCCTGCCAACGACTGCTGAGAGTCACTCCTTACACTAACCATAATCATCTCATTGCTTGGGTAAAAAGCACAGCCTAAGAGCCGCAGCCTCTCTGCTCCTCCCTGCCCAGTGCCTCAGTCTTTACTCTGTGTATGAGGCTTGGAATCATCTAAGATGTTATTGGAAACAATCGAGTCCCTTGGCTCCTCTGGTCACCTCTGCTTTACACAGGGCTGAGACACAGCACAGCTCACGAGATAGAACTTCCTTCTGCCATCTGCTAAGAGGTAAACTCAACCAAAGTGCCAAATGAGAAGACCAATCTTTCTTGCAATCCCAAGCTGCATAGACGAGCCAACTTTTTCTATGGGATAATCTCCCCAGCAAAACAAGCAGGGGAAAAAACAGAATGGGAGGGAAACCAGCCAAAATTGACAAAATAAATATTCACCTCAACTGGCATGCTCTCGCATTAACGCAGAGTGACTTTTTTCAAGAAGCCTTACATTGATTCCAAACGGGTTGCAAGGTCTCAAAAGTCATTTTGCAGACTGTAGGAAGAGAAATAAACATCTCCTCCCACCTGAAACTGGTCCAAGCACTATACTCTTGTCAGTGCCACACACAGAAAGTAGAATACCAGCTGGATTGTCTGGCTCGGCCCATTTTCCACCTGTGGTTCAAAGTTTACTGCTGATATTAAGCCAGGTGAGTCACTGCTGAAGGGAAAAAAATACCCCAAAGACCAACCCTGTTTCAGGCACCCATTCAGGAAATGTTTGACTAAATGAGAAGGAAATTCCCATCTTTTAAGAAGTAGGAGGAAGTTCCAAAAAGCTACACCCTAACAATTATATTCAAAGTATAAACTCCCATTTCTTTAATTGTTCCCTCATTTCATCTTGTTAACTCAGCCAAATAACAATTTACCTTCCTTCCATGTCTAATATGCCAATCCAGCAGGCTGGACCTCAGCGGATAGCTGCAGGGAACTGTCGTCTACTCACGTCCCTGAAGAATTAGAAGCCAGGAGTTACTGCTCCCTTGCAGCCAAATGAACCCAGCCTTCTATCGAACAATCAAACAAATTGGTCTGGGGTGAGACAGCTCATACAGGACTTGTATCGCTTCATTGCAACGTGCTGCCCACAGTGCTGACTCAGCGCTGCGACCACTACCAAACTCCATTACTTTCAGAGGAAGTGGTTAAGATATTTAATAAGATCAATATTCATCCGTGCTGTGCTCTCCCACCTGCAAAGTGCACTGCTGGCAGAAACAGCAATACTTAATTACTCATTAGCCGATCCTCCCCCAGCTTTGAGCTTCAATCTCCAATTCATTACCTGTGTACGCAACCCACAAACAAAGCAGATCCAGAGCTGTTAAATATTTGGCCCCAAACACCTATACTCCCTTTTCAAGTCACTAAAGTTTGGCTTTGGTAAGCTCTCTACATCCTGCTGCCTCCCTTCCTCTGCCTCACAGAAGCCAGCTGTCTTAGAGAGGGTATCGCTAAAAAGTTGCCTCCTCAGAAGGGAGTCTGCAGAAACTGAAGCCTAAGTAAGGTAAGTACATTTCAGTGCCCCACGGAGCCCCTGACAAGCATGCTTGTTTCCGCTGGAGCCTGAAGGGAGGTTCGTTGTTCCAGCCCAGCTTTCCCCAGACAATCCAGAGACTCGAACACACCTGATTTTCTACAGTTCATTTGGTAACATCTCAGGTTTCAACATTGTCTAGCGAAAGCGCAAACTACAGTATCCAAAATCATTATTCAACTAAATAAAGCAAGGCAATGCTGTATTATAAAGTCATAAAATTTGTACCTGACACAAACATGTGCAGCCTTTGGGTTTATATTTAAGTGTCCTCACACCTCACCGTTCAAGCCTTATTGCTCATTTGGCAGTCGCCAAATTAATGATTTCGCACTGATCCTTTGGAAATGACAGATCTCTCAGAGGTAACTGAGAAGACTGTAACCAAGTCTTTTTCCCCAAAGCAGGAGCAAGGCTGCTCGGCAGGAACACTGAGAACTCTTGGTCTTCCCTGGTGACACTTACTCTGTGTAGCTGGTTTGGATCTGACGTATTTTCCAGCGTCACAATGACAATAGGATAAGCCAGTATGCAAGGATTCTGCTTCTACATGTGCCATGAGGGAAATCACCCCCGCTAGCCTCACGAGCTCCTGGGTGACATGTCACAAGGATGTCTATGTATTTTCCAGAATGATGCAGAGAAGAATAATTTTTTTTTGCTATACATCGAAGTAGAATTAGGCACTTTGAAGTCAAATTTTTGAAAATATTTCAGGTGTCTAGAAATACGGATAAAGGTTGAGAGGTGATTTTCTTGGGCATTACGTACCGAGGGATTTCTAGAAATTTTCTTTTGAATCTGTGTCCTTAGATATATCAAAGCCAAAAAAAAAACCAACCCAAAAAACTTTCTTATATCCAGATTCTCACAACTGCCATTAAAAATGATACTTCAAATGCATTCTCTTTAAAGTAACTGATGTTCAGTTTGTTGCTTGTTTTTTTTTTTAATAACAAAGAAGGTCATTTTGCTCCAGCATTGAGACTACCTCAAAAGAAAAATGAATGACATGAAAATTGGGATGAAAATGCGCTGACCCCTTTGTACACACTTCTGTTTGTTGTTTACAAGTCTGCGTGGCCTGTCGTCGGTTCTCCACATGCAGCTTAATAACTCCTTTAATCACACGCCGTTGTTTATCGCAGGAGGAGGAGATCAAATCCACAGCAACAAAAACAGAATAGACCACAACACAGCCAAAGATTTTAAGAGCTCACTATTACTTTAAACTTTCTTCCTAGTGCAAACCTTTGTTTCATCTTTCTTATAAAAATACAAACACACTAAAGAAAATGAAGAGGACACAGAAACACAAACATTCCTGGCAGCCAAACCCAGATATATGGAATACTAATGCTTACGTGTTTCTAGCCTGGAAAAGCTTTGCAGGCGAGTTGTGTATTTGTACGTGACCCTGTTTTGCAACTGAATTTACCCAATTTAGAGAACATCGTTGCCTGCTGAATGCACTGGTGCACCTGACAATGGGTTTAGGCCATGCCTGCATTAGAAAGTAATTATTTTATCAAAATATTTGGTGCTGCAGCCCCTCTATCAGCAATTTAGTCTGGTCTTTTAGTCCACATGTTCTCACTACACATGACTGGTTTTAATCTTTCTGAAAGACCAATCCTCATACGCTCATCAGGATTTGCAACGCACTTGATGCACCCTAGAAGAAGGACATTCAATTTAATTTTCTGCAAATAAGCTGTAGATTGGAATCCATCAAAACTGCTCTCTGCAAACCCGTCTCCACTGTGCAAGACAGAAGGGAGCAATCAGGGTGTCTCCTTCACACCTACGCTACTGCTGTGAACTAAAGCCGTAATGTGGATGTGACCCTAGTCCCACTTGAAACTTCCATGTTTTATTTAGCTGTTGTTCAATCTGATGAATAGCATTTACTGGCATTCAAGTAGAGCTGCAGTACGATCCCACGCACTCATCAAATTCTGAGCAGCAGACCCCAAAGATGTCCTCAGAACTATACAGCCCAGCACAGACTGTACTTTATCCCAAGTCTCATGAAACAGGTCATAAATTCCAAATACACGTTATGAGTATCCAGGTGACCCTCTTCCTGTTCCCAATGCAATGAGCCGGCTTTCGAGGGAGGCTGCCTAGAAAAGCCTGGGTGTGTTAACTTGACCTGTACTGCTTTGTGCTCACTGGCGTTCGGTGTGTGGTTTATTAGAGGAGTGCGTGTAAAAGAACAGCCAACGCCAAATCAAACGGTCTGTGTCAGAAGGTCCAAGTTAACCTAGTCCACTGTCTGGCACACCCTGGATGTGGGCAGAGGGAAAAAACAAAGCACCTGTGGTGTCAATTATTGTACTCAAGACAAAAGCAATGGAAACATGATTGTCAAGATCCTCTCATGCTGCTAAAGTTCATGCCTTACGGTTCAATGAGGCAAGTGAACTGAAGGGTATAGTATAAATTCGGCCTCTTCTGAGCAGAAGGGGGAAATTTTTATTTATTTATCTAGTTAGTTCCAGAGGGGGGGTGGAAAATCCACCATTCCGATTCCTCTGCTACAGGGAGAAACCTTCACTTTTTTTACCTCAACCTCCTTCATACATAAACTAAAGGTAATTATACACTTAACCATCTCCTCTGGATGTTGTGAAAATTAGTTAATGTTTAGGAAGCACAGCACTGATGAAAAGTACTTCAGTAAATGTTAGGCATTATCAGATAGCATTATGTTGCCCTCACTTAAATTGTTTTCCTCTTCTCATTTAAGTGCCTTCGATCTACTCCTGTTATTTGACTCCCCAAGACCAAACCTTGTGACTTCAAACAAAGATAAAAAATTAATTGAACGGCAAGTTCTAGTGTTATTTAAAGATTATCTGCTGTGCCACATATTTAAACAGCAAGTATAGTCAAGTAATTTCATCCTGGAACCAATAATCTTTTTTTAACTAAAAATTAGCTTAGTAGGTACTAATCAGCTTGCAAGGCAAATATAATGGGAGAAAATCAATTTAAACTCTCTGTTTGAAGCTTATGCCAGGTCATTATACAGAAAGACTAATCTGCTAAATAATTAAGGCTCTGTATTTGTGGAGTGAGACGAAAGAAACATTACAAGGGAATAATAATTCTGTGCTGCCATTTGCCTCTTTAATCTATAATTAGACTGTGTACTTCAAATATAGATGTTAGTCTGACTAAGGTTTAACACAGAGCCAGTGAAACAGGCTTTCTGAAAAAGCACCTGATCTGTGCCAAGGAAACTAGAAACAGAATCATCCCCTTTGGATGTGATCTCTGCTTAAACGTCAGCCTTCTCTGCTGACTGAACACAAGGGATAGATGTTAGAATCAAGCAGCTTCTGTAACAAAGCACACGCATCCTTATTAAAAACAAATTACTGCAGTAACGGCTCCGAGCAGTGCAGTACCCACTGAAAACTGGAGTATTTGCTGTAAAACACGGTTCATGTTTCACGGCCTATGCAATGACGCGCCACTTACCACGTCAGTGTGTGTACTGCATTTCCCTGTTTTGAAAGGCAGAAACACAGGGCCCTGTTTTGGATCAAAACACTCCTCTTCCTACAGACAGCAATATTTTCAAATCTGATTGTCCAATATGAGGCACACTGTTTCACAGTGGGATATGCAGTAAATATGCTGACAGAATTCAATGCCCATGAAAATCAGGACAGCTATCTGTTAGTGAACAAACCTGTGACAGTTTTCTAAGGCAAAGACAGATACAGTGAATTCACTTACTTTTCTTGGAGAAGAGTTTCTTTCTCCGTCCAACATGACTCAGCTTGTATTCGTTCTCTTCACAATTGCAGTCTTCACTATTCCTGTTGTAATACTTGGGCAAAATATTGGAGTTGCCTTTGCTGTTGCCTGCAGCTGCCAAGTTTGCCATTCCCTTGCACTTGTGTAGCTTGAGTTTTCCACTGGCATCTTCCACACACTGCCATTTCTGGAAGAAAAATTCAGTCATTAACTCTGTCCCAACTGTGCTTTGTCTAATGGCCGGCTCCAGTGACCTATCCGAGATTCATCATTGTAGTCAGCTGGGGCTCATCTATCACCTACAATCAAACCAGATTTTTGGTAATTTTCCATTTTCAGACAAAACAGGAACTCTTTGGAACACTCTTGTGTTTATTTCTGATTTTCTTTCTTGGAGACAGAACAATGGGAATTTCTTAACAAAATCAACACTACAGCTAAAAACATGGAGATGACAAGTGACTTCTTTTAGAAGCACAACATAAACCAAGGATGTTCGAGCCTCATCCACAGGTTTGAAAAGAATCATAGAATGATTTGGGTTGGAAGAGACCTTAAAGCTCATCTGGTCCAACCCCCCAGCAATGGGAATCCTTGCCTCCTAGCAAGTGTGTCTGTCAGTATGGCAGGAATCCATGCCACTATTATGCCACTAAAACAGCACCAAGCTCCAGGTCTGTGTATAATCCCAGTCCCATCCCATACTCTACAAGAAGGGAAAAAGCTCTTTTCTAGTTCAAATGCCTGATGGTGGGATGATTTTATCCAAGTTGTGGATTTCTTTACTGTAAAGATCTCGTCTGAGCTGGTTATCTAGACTGACTCCACAGTCAAAGAGGAGGAACGATCACTTCCTGGGTATAATTCACTTCATCCTAAAGCAGCCATATAAAAGAGATAAGAAAAACCTGCCCTGCAGAAGTGGCTGTTTCTCTTCACTGACCTTTAAAAGGGTCGGTATAACTGGGTCACCTATGGAAGTCTGTAGTTAGATGAGCTCATCTCCATTTTGTGTGTTTCTCTTAATAGCTTTTCCCATCCAACACCCTTGGGCTAGCAATGGTGAGCTGCACTGAATGCCTGTGAAGTGAGAACCTCTCCCCTTTTCCATTCAAACTAGAGAAAATCTCATCTCTAATCTCCAACTCCTTCTGTTACTCACAACCTGAAGTAACTTGCTCATAGCTCTCTTTTTGCTGCTGTCAGAGCTGTGCCAAGGGCAAGGGAGTTTAGCCATGTTCAATCTGGCATAGAAGTTTTACCCACTTCCCAGATAAATCACAAAATAATTTCTCCTACTCCTTTATTTACCAACACACTAATAGCTACAGAGCTAGGCTTTCAGATATGTAAAAAAACCCTCACGGTAGCAGTTGCTACTGCTTTAAATACAGACTCTTAGAAACACTTCAGCTTTTTGCTGAGTCTTGAGAGGCGTTCCTCTTTTTCCCTATTACAAAATCGTAAGTCTGCCTCCAGGACTCAGTGGAATATTGAGAATTTTCCAGATAAAAGAATAGAAGGAAAACCAGCAACAGCTCCCAAGTGAGATGACATTTTACAGCAGCCTACAGCTCTGCAAGGGAGATTCAAGCCCTTCTGTTCCCACAGAGAGGTGCGCCCAGGCCAGGACAACCAAGCCTACATTTTCCATTGAAATTCCTTCCATTGTTTGCATGACAGCAAAGCAAGAAACAGTGTGACCGGGCTTTTAGAATACAGAATTTAACAGGAGTCAGAAGTGAACTGGCGAGTTACAGTGAATTCATCTGTGTCCACACGAGATCCCCTCATCTAAAATGATCAGTTTTATGGTGTGTCCACTTATTTCCTCAGACAATCGGGTGCCAAGTCTCCCGAGCCATAATTACTTCTTCAGTGCAGACGTTGTGTCCGAGCTCCTGTACAATCCAAGGCTTGCACTGATGCAGATAAACCTGGCTTAACCTTCAGCACAAGGAATCATAGGAAATCAATGAGAGATACTGACAATAAGACATTTGAATCAGACATCTTTGCCTGACTGTCCTCATCTGTAAAGCAGGACACTTTTACCTACGTGAGGTGTAGAACAAAAATAACCACTGAAGAATAAATTGCCAAGTCTTAATTTCTTATTTTTCATAAACGCCTAACATTGGATTGATACACAGACTGATGTTGGAAGTACAAGTTATTTTGCTAGAGCAAGAAATGTTTTTTTCATAATGAAAAAAAATGTAAAAATGTTTGTTGTTTCCTATTTTGATGCATCTGAATCTTTTTTTTGAAAATATATGAACAAACGGCACTTTCTGCTCAGTAAAGCTCTATGCTGTAGGTGTCTGGTACATGAAAAATGAAGATTCAACAGAGGGCAAGTTAAATGCCATGATGAGAACTCCTGTAAATAAGTGCTCTGATGTGTGGCCCAAAAATATTTTTTCTCTACTTCTTTCATCTCCTGTCAAGAAAGTGATGCTCAGTTTTCCCCTCCAGGTGAATTGGAAAAAATCCTTTAACTTTTGGTGCTGTTTGAATCTTTCCAAGGCAGCTGCATGCTACAGTGAAAACATCTTAAATGCTTTGCTGGAAGGGCACATTGTATGCATTAATGGGCCCACTGCTGAACGACTGCAGAACTACATAAATGTCCTTAGAAGCAAACACTGAACATGTGCAGGGAAGGAAAGTGGAAAGTCTCAAGCTTTTACTTTTTTCCCAAAACAGATATGGGCATGTGTGTGAGTGTGTCTGGGATTCAACAACTCACCCTTGGTCTGCTTGCAGGTAAAGAAAGCAAATTCTCTAGGTCAATATTATGGCTCTATCAGTTATGGTCACTTCCACAGGATGCTTCCAACTTAGGGAAAAAGGGCAGTAATCGCAAGGGAACTGTGAAAACCTCTGCTTGACAGTCAAGAAGCTTTAAACTTTGTGAATTTTAAATTGGTTTCTGGTGCACAGAATACCATCATGCAGAAACCTGTGTCAAACCCTGGAAGCAAGCAAAATACTTTACAAGAGCTTATCACTTAAATTAAATCTCTATATGAAGAACCCCAGGGTGCCCCAGAGATACTATGGCTCACAGGTACAAATGATAACCATCCAGCAGCAAAGCATAATTACACATAAATAGTGCATTAAACAGTCCAGAAAACAAGGTGCCCTTAGTTCACCACTTGTCCCTGACTTTTCAGGTCTTTTCTTCATTTGGCCCAAAGAGGCATTCCTAATTCAAGTTCTATAGCTTGTAACGTCTCACAAGAGCTAAGTCCTGAAAGGGAGGGGATAGTTTAACACAGATTAAAAGTCAGTGGAATATCCAGACTCCCTCCACAATCTTTATCCCAGCTCATATCAAAACTCCAAAGGAAGAACCTTTCTTTCCTCCTTGAAAGCCTTGCAAAACAGCTACTCAAGTCATCAAATAAATGGCTTTTGCAATATGTCCTGAAGTCCATCAAGCTCACGTTGTGCAAAACTTTCCAGACACCTCAGTTAATCATTAAAGCTGTTCCAGCTGGAGCTTTCCCACCATCTTCAGGCAGGCCAAGTTAGCTGCTGTGCCTGTGCTTTCTGCCACCTACTGTGCTGGGCTTGTTCAAACACTTCTAACTCCATCCTCTACCCCACCTCCCACTGCACAACACATGCTACTTAGTTATTTCTGTGAAAAGCAGAAGAAAGAGAAATTAATGCTACTGAACAGAAACCTTGTTCAAAGGTACACTGCAAAGGCAAAAAAAAAAAGACACTGTTTGTAACGTATATTCTTCCCCCCAGCCCAAACTACCTGCTCTTATGTATCAACAAGAGTAAATTAGGACTTCAGTACCTGTGAAACATGAAGCTTAACAGCAGCAGTTGTAGAGTGAACAGATGCCCCATTTCCCCGCAGTAACACTATTCACCTTGAACATGCAAATAATCCCTCCCAGAAGAAGCCATGTTGTATTTTTCTGTATGCCAAAAGCCCATTATTTCCTTCACGGCCCCATCACCATGAAGTAGTTTTTGCATTATTGTGCATCAATGCTTTCTTACCATTACAGCAATCACAGATGTTAATTCAAAGTCATTACTTGAGGCCCCAATCAGAAATAAATAGCCATGACCTTCCCTGTAGGATCTTTTCCTACAATTCACTCATTTCCATCAGTGAATCTCTCTCAATTGACATTGTTTTCTTTGGGGGAAAAGGGCTGATCACACAAGCCTTGCAAGATTCCAGTTGAAGCATACAGCTTTCAGAGCTGAGCCCTAAATCACCATGCTGTGTCTCATCAGCTCCTCTTTTTGTTAAGTGAAAGAGATTCCGTTCTGTTTCACAGACAAGTGAAAAGTGAAACTGTCTGATCAGGTAGCTGGCAGCAAGGCTCCCTCCCTAACAGTTTTAGGAGTACAAGCTGTAGGATCAAAGTCCCTGCAGGATAATAAAGTCCTCTGTCCCTGCCAGCAACCTGACAAAAACACTTCTGTGATATCCATCGTCTTTAGTTTATAGGGATGCTTTCTGAACCCCATCCTTGTTGCCACATTGGACAACGAGCTAGAAACAAACTGCTTCAATAGCTAGAGATGTTCTAACCTCCAGTCTAAACTGATTTATTTGTAGTCAGGATACTCTTTCTCTTGTATGAAACGTGCAGTTACAGTCTAGTTGGCATGAAACCGTTGAAGTTACACTTTAGTTAGCACTTCTCCTTTGCTGTGGTTTGCTCCTCATGTTATGTTCTATAGGGCTAATGAGGACAAAACAGCAAAATCCAGAGAGAGAGACAAAAAGTAGTTCTACTGCATTGGCTGGCAGCTTGTCCTGCTCAGATCGTACAGGTTTCAGGAAACAGTCCACTCGAATTTCTTGTTGTCTCATACATGTCACTACTTCTCTATTCTTGCTGACTGAAAGGAATTGGCTCATATCTTCTGTATTTCTCTTGGATTCATGCAGAGAGATACCTCTCTCCTCAGTTATTGTTTGGATTGAATATGCCCAGTTCCTTAGCTTTTCCAAACAGGTATTATTTTCTTAATCTTTTAACATTTCTTTGTTCCCCTATTCCGTATGTTCTTCCAATTTATCTACTGGCAAAGGATGAGTCTTGTTTCCTCTGTTACCTCTGTTTGCCTCTATGTCATCAGTATATAAATAGCAGTGCTTGGTCTTCATTCCAATTGCGCATTATTTCATTACACTGAGTCATCATTTTTGGAGATTCAGACCTCTGGGCTCTCAAAATTATAAGATGGATGAACATTTACTGACAAAAAATTTGGAAGGCTTGTTAATGCCACAAACTGTAGCTGGAGCAAGGCAGGTGGAACAATCAACTAGCATGCAAATGGAAAATCAAGTATTCAGCTAAATTTAAGATTACAATTATATAATTCATTTATTATTAATATAATAATAGGACTGTGGTATTAAATAGTCCCAGCTGCTGTGTTAGGCACTGCAGAAGCTAAGGAGTGAGTGCAGCCTAAGCAGAAATTACATTAGTGGTGGAGGAAAAAACCAGCAGCACCAAAAGGGGAATTGATTTGCCGAGGTCCCACAGCAAGACCATAACAGTTCCGAGACTGAAGCCAGTGCCCGACCTCCAGCTCATTGTCTTCTAAGCTGAACTACACTGCTCCTTGTATCAGGATATTCGAAAATTTTCAAGTTTTTGTTAAATGTTGGTGTTGATTTTGGCAAGCTACTTGCAGCAACTATGATTATAATGACAAAGGGTTTTAAAATCTCAGTTAACAAGAGATGCAAATCTCTCCATTTTGTGAAGAAATAACAAGCAAAAAAACCTGTAAGTAAAATAGCCTCTGGAAATCATTATAGGCTGTTTCTGGGTAAAAGAGAAAAACAGTTTTGTAAATTATAATTCCTGATAAGGAATACAATCCTTAAATAACAGCCTTAATAAATCATCATGACTTTAATTTTCATGGTTTGTTGCCTCTTAATTTTATCAGTTTGAGGGCTGATAAAATTTTTAACATATGAAGTTATCAACAAGTCATTTCTTGTTGCAATCATAGATTAAGAACTGGATTCTGAAAGTCGCTGAGCCCATGTAACTTGCACTGGAATTCACGAACTCCAAAGATCTGCCTAAAGAGCTATTAAAATTATCTGGACTCTAGCTGGCTTGATATGCTCCACTTATCAACAGAACTTAAATTCTTTAGTAACCTCAGGATATCTCTGCTAGGTACAAAAGAACTGGACAACCACAAAAGATACACACATCGAAAACTTTCTTTCCAGTTTTTAAAGAAATTCCTTATAAAACCTGACTTAGTTTCCTAGGTCTAGCTAGCACAAGTTCAAGCTACAGTGCCATCAGGAAGAGGACAAAATGTAAGTAATTTTATTTACTGCTCCACCCTTGGCACTAAGCCATGTCTAACGATGATTATGGTGGTGGGAATATGATCTAGAAGAACCGCGTAGCAATTGCTGCAGGAAAGCACACATTGATCAGACCAGCTTTGATCACTGCTATGCCACACTATGTCAGAGAACTGGGGAGACCAACCGAGTAAGTGACATGCTTTTACTTACATCTTCATGCTGGTTACAAAAGAGAATAACCCTTCACGATCCTGGCACAGCACAAACAGAGGGAATACTATCAAACCTTGCATTTTCAGAACATCTGAAGGAAATAATGTACAAATTTTTCCATTTTGAATATTTTACTGTAAAAATTGTCGTATAAAATGGTATTTTTAATGTTATTTAAAGGTAAACTCTACTTGTATCAAGTTTGCACATAAATAGAGCTTTAAAAATAAAAAGTATTTGAAAAGGAAATAATGTGAATTCAGAAAACTGTTTTTCTTCACGAGTTAGCAATATTATTGTACTGTGCCAGGTCCTGCTAAAGATGGAATTAATTTTGTTCTATTTTTCTTTTCTGATACATACATCAGATTCCCTATAACAATCAGCAGTGCTGCAGGTATTGCATGCTTAACGAACGTGCACAAAGTTGGCAAATGACTTAGAGGGAGATTTTGTGCAGCTGTTGTTATGATCCTGTGCAGTTGCTGGGAATACTCTACAGAGCAATGCTGATATCATAATTGGCTTCCACAAAAGCACATTAATGCAGGCCGCCAGATAAAAGTGGGTCAGCTTTCACTTACCAGCCAGTTTAGAATGAAAGGCCGAACTCCACTGAAGAGAAAAAATTTGTGTGGAAACCATTAGGTATTAGGATAAATATTTTTTATTTCATGTGGGAAGAAAGAGCTCATCTCTTTTAAATCCTTGAATATAAATGCTGAGCTACTCTTTCATCTGAGCCTACAGTCACCCTTTGTTGGATGCAAATAACTAACACAGACCAAAACTTACTAACTGAAAAAGAAAACATGGCAACACACAGATTCCCATTGCTCTCAGAAGAATTTACATATATTAGTGTTGCCAAAAAAATCCCACATAATGGACTCTGAAGCAAGGCTTTAAACAGCATGAATAGCCTCATCTCCATGATCCTGGTGCTCTCTTATCAAAACGATTATAGGTCAAGGAGGGTGACAGAGATTTGCCAAGGAAGAGCATTTTGTGGTGATAGAACCGTATTCACAAACTTGCATGCTCACAAAGCAGTACTTTAAATTCTCCATCCTACATTCAAAGCTTTCTTTACCTCTTCTTTACTCTAAGCTCTGCCCTTGTCTCTTCTCATTCACTCTCCTTCTGAGTCTTTGTTCTCCATTTGCGGTTCTCTTCTCCTACTCACACTTGAGATTGCCTGGCACTGCTCAGACTTCTCTGAGCATGGAATAGCAGGTCCTTAAAACTTAAGTCAAGAGTCCCAATGACTTTAGCCAGCTTTCACCTGATTTTGACCCAGCTTTCCCTTCACCTTTACGTCAGGATATGAAAATTCACCTTTTGCACTGGACAATCCAGACACTGTTAAATGCATAATAATAAGGCATCCTGCAGGATCAGGAGAGATCTGCTAAATAACCACTGTATCTGTGTACCATAAGCTCCTCCAAGGCACTAGTATGTTATTTGTTTGGGCTCATTCTACTTACTATGCAGAGCTGTGAATAGCACCAGCAAACAGACAACACCTATTTGTCATCTGAGAAGTTAGTCTTGCCTTACTCTGGAAAGACTTTTGGGTGCATCCATATTTAGACACAATTTATCCTCAAATAAGCACATTCATCTCGCACTATTCCTGCTGTCTAGACAGACTACTAGGACATATTCTCTAGAGCAGGGGTTAGATGGATTGAGATTCCCTTGAGAGCCCTTCCCAGACTCTAATTGACTTGATTGTTAGGCAATTTTTTCTGATGTCCAACTTAAATTTCTTTTTTGCTCAATTTCATCCTATCACTTCCAATTACGTCTGACTGAACTGCTCAAAACAATTCTTCTCTTCTGTCTCCTGACAATGAGGATGCAGCACACGCACCTCTTATTAGCTCACCTTCACTTCAGGATTTATTGGCAATTCTGAGTACGAAGTTGACATTTTATGCCCACTTCTTACAGACGTCAAAGGTACTTTATTATCCATGGAAGAAAGCATAAGCCCGTGAACGTGTGTAGACAACACAGGTCTTTTCCCCTTTCTTCCATAACTGAGACACGTGGTAATTATAGTAAGAAAGCCTGAATGTAGCTAAGTTACCTTATGCAAAGCGACAGCTTCAGTGACAACATGGACGTGGAAATTCTCTCTTCCTCTCTGTTCTTACAATAATGTTCAAAATAATTGGGAGGATAAAGACAAAAGGAAGAAGTTGAAACATCTCTCCAAGGGAAAAATACTGATGGAAACAGAAAAGCTGTATTTCCCCAAACTACTTATTGGATGATGTTGTAGCAGAAACAATTACTTTTCCCCCAGTTTCTCAAGGAACATCGCAAATTCAGAGAACAATGGCTTGCTCCCACCCATCTAAAATTTCAGCTCAAGACATCTGACAACAACAAACCAGTGAACAAAATACTTCTTCAAGTTCAGTATTTTTAGGAAGAACCAAACGTTACAATCTCTCTGTATACTAAATCTGACAAAAAAGCCACAGGAGGAAAAGCATCTGGAAAATGCTTATACATATAAACTGGATCCAAACATCTAATGAACAATGGACTAATTTCACAGGTGCACTGAACTACAAGACCAGAAAGCCAGACGCAGGGAGCCTGGCCTCTGACAGTAGAAAATGAACCACTGTAGCCTAAGTAGCCCATTACTGACTATAGCCTTAGTAAGCCATTCAGATCATGTCTGCAAGAACGATTATATTCCACAGCCTGACTTATTCTGACAGCCCCCGAGCTGCCAGGACACGAGGTAATGCCAGTCTAACAACAGACACATTAGCATGTGGACCCATCCACCTTCACCCCTTTGCCTACAAGTCCATGGGCAGAATGCGTTACTCTGACTGGTACCTGGATGAGAAAACAATAGCACAATTGTGCCATGTTTCCAGAGGATGAGAATTCCCTCAAGAGTGAAGAAATCTCCCCAGGAGTAAGGCTGCTGGAGATGGCTTTGCTGTGCCTTTGCACTGCTCTGGTAAATTTGCAAAACCTTCCCCTGCACCAAGAGCATGTATTGACACTACTCTGAATTATTTTTTCTGAATTTCTTCTACATAACTTGGATCTAAAGTGAACATATTTTCATATCTGCCCAGAACAGTTATGCAACAAGGGAAACAGCACACAATCAACGAGCTTTGTGCCCATATACACACAGACTGCCTGCAGTCCTAATTGCATGTGTGTTCTCACAGTATATTTTTTGCTAAGAGGAGACAGATATTGTGTTCACAGAATGTTCGTTTGCCGTTATCATATCTAATTCCAAATAATAAGAACAAAATGAGCTAAATCAAGAATTCAAAGCAAAGTGAGCTCTATGTATTTGAGAGGTCAATCTGTTGATCAGTAATGAATTCCAAACCACATTCTATTTGGGGAATGAAATGTTAGAACAGTCTAGGCACTTCTCTTAGCAGTAGTCAGGAATCAATATAGAGGCACTTGAATCAGCAATTTCCTGACTGACAGTCAATCTCATAAATGCTGTAATACTGTTTTGAGCAAAGGCCACAGAATGAACCATTTGATTTATAAGCTGGCATTGATGACAAGGTGAAGAACATGGTCACAGTTAAGGTGTTAAGTTTAGCCCAACTACAACTTAGAATCATAGAATCATTCAGGTTGGAAAAGACCCTTGGGATCATCAGGTCCAACCAACAGCCCTACTCTGCGAAGTTCTCCCCCTAAAACAATATCCACCAACACCACATCTAAATGACCCTTAAACACATCCAGGGATGGTGACTCAAGTTCTTACATTCAGTCAGGAGTACAATGCCCTACCTGGCCAAGCTGTTCACAAGCTGTTTGATACTCAGCTCGCTGACAGAGGTCTTTCACACGCTGGTATTTGGGTAGAAAGTTTTCTTCTTGGGCATCTACCTTCTCATTTTCCCTCTTATGCAGCAGTTTACTGGAAAAGAAAAGAAAAAAAGATTTATTTCTGCTGTAATATTAATTCCAAGATATACATACAGCTTGCTGAAAAGGCTCAGAGGAGCAGGTTATCTGCCAAGTCTGTAGCATCACTAGTGGCCAAAACTTAACAGTCCAGTAGAAACAGCACTTATCATCATCTCTGATAACGCACAAATTATTCATATCATGCTCTCAGGGAGCATACAAACCCGTGCAAAAGCAAGGCAGTGTGTTTCATGTCTGATTGGTTGGCAGGCTTTAGGTCTGTGGTAGAGTGCTGCTTTGGCTTTAGCTATTCAGTATACTCTATTTAAAAAGAGTGGGCTTTGGGATTAACACTTTCCTTACCCTCTTTCCACTAGGAATGAGTCTCTCCACACTTTCATTTTTTTCTTTAAATGGAACCTAGGAGGAAATGAGGAGAGGAAGAAGTAATTCCAACAAAACTGGTAATCAAGTCATGCCCCAGTTTTCTCTCCCATCCCCAATTCAGATGAGAAATATTACCTGGGGACACCCAGCTTTATGAAGCAGGAACCTATGCCTCTTCAGTGCAAATCATGAACAAACACAGCACAGATTTGTTCTCACAGGGACAAAATCCACAAGAGATTCACACAGTACAACTATTTCAACATAAGCATGTTTAAGGCACAGAGGATTAACTGAATTGTCCTTGATCACAAAGGATCACAAATTAAATCAGGATTTACTGACTCCAGTTTGGGCTCTTAACCTGCACACTACCCCCAAAGTATCCTATTCTAAAGCAGCTGCTCCTTTCCCCCTCCTTCCACGCAACTACTTGTAAAGCAAATCTTCTTCTTCCCTTTTTCTGGTGATTTTCTCCAGTCTAATTCTCTTCCTCAGTCTTTTTCCAAATAAAGTATAGATGGAAGTTCTCAAATAATAACTGTGCAATTCTGAGTGCTAGGCTATCTTTATATTATAGTCTAATACACAACCAACCCTTTCAAATCAATTATTCTACAAATTATTGAATATTAAATGCTTTGCTACAAGTGATGCAACAGACATTTAAAATCTGTAACTCACATAGCTGAAGACCTTCATGTGTAGCCCTTTCACTACTAAACAGATTACATCTAGTGTTTCCACATGCCATATAGCTAATATATGCATCTGACAAAATGAAAATGAATAACTGAAGTCAGTGAAATATTGTCAAATAGGTCTTCAGACTTCCCAGTGAATGATGTACTCATATACATGGTAATTTTATTATATTTTCCTTCAAATTTGCTGCATGTTGCTGAATACTTGCTCAGTCTCCTGTACAAAAACATACATGTTTCCACACACATTTCCATTTCTTACCTATTCACTGGTCTCTCAGAATCCAGAAGCTTTAGAATGGATTTACCATCCATATCAGATGGAATATCCAATCCAGCAATATCTAGAATTGTAGGTGCAAGATCAATATTCAACACAATGTGAGGATTCCTGAAAAAACATACATGAGAACCTGGTTTACACTCTATACAATGATACCAAGCAACTCCAGGTATTCCACAGAGACTAAAGATCTGAAAAAGCTTATTTTGTGAAATCTGCAAAGAAGAGGACACAATCTATTTCCTTTCCATGAAATGAATTAGAATGTAAAATATAGGTAAGATGCATAATGTCAAGAGGGGCTAATATGAAGCTTTAAAACCTTAGCAAAGAGCGTTTTTGAGAAAGCAAAGTAGTTAATAAGGCAAGGTTAGTTAACTACTGCAAAAAAGGGTTCAAAAGTCTTTCAAAACATGAGAAAGCATTGGAAAAACTCCTTGGGTGTCTTACAGAATTCAAAACATCTGCCAGATATGCTGGTGACTTTATTAAAAAGTAGATTTGGCAGGTAACACATGCTTTATCTGTTTCAAAATATGGTACAGAAATAAGTACCTCAGCTCATATCCCAGCAAGCATGTTCAGAAGAGAGTATGAGGAGAAATATATTGCTAGACACTACAGTAAATGGCTAAAAGTTGCTGTTAATGTAGAGTGCGAGACAGAAAAAGGAAAGGGATCAGGAAAGAATTATCAGAGAGGAAGTTATTATGGAGAAAAAAAAAAGGGAAAAAAAGAGAGAAAATAAAAGAACAGCTTTACTTGAGATAATATCAGTCTTCCCAAGTGCACAGTTATCCATTCCGCAAACACTTAGAAACAGCCATGCCCTGTTACTCAGCAGAGTATGGCATATGCTCCTCAGCCACCACAGTTAAAGGATAATATTCAAACTCAAATTGACTTAAATTTGGTTAAAACATTAACATCCACTCCTATAGTACAGACGGCTCCTATCCTCAAATCCCTTGAATGGCCACAAGCTAAATAGGAGTGAGTTCACAGACCAGAGCACCTAGTTGCACAGCCTGGCAGTCAGTAGCTAAACAAATGCTCGAATTTCTAATCACATGATTTTACGATGGGTCTGGTTTTGCACAAGTGTTTTCAGTTTATAGCGACCCTTACAAACCTATTTCAAATATGTGTATAACAGTGTTGTGGAATTGCTCACAATATTACATTTTTGCCTACTGTTTATCAGCTGTGTACTATTTCTTTTATGTATTTCTTAAAAAAAAAAAAGAAAAAGAAAAAATCAAGGAAGGCATTCAATTTCTTAAAAGTGGGGAAATAAAAAAGAAAGTGAGCATACTGCTATACAGACAGTCTTCTACAGCACTGAAGATAAAGAATCTCCATGCTATGATTTGTGGGCACAAAGGAAGGAAGGGATCCAGATGGGCTGTTATACATGTCAGTGCAGAATTCTAGCTCAAAATACAGGACAGGAAAGAGCTGCTAAATTCACACTAATTAATGAGACACCATTTAAAAATTACTACATTTTTGAGCAAGCAAGCAAACAGGCACTGACAAGAGCATGGATGATGAATTAAATTGATGTACCTAATTTGATTTTAATTACTAATAATTGTGGTGTAGCATATTTGGTAATAGAAATGAGATCTTAGTAACGACTTGCTACAGTGACTGCTATTAAATCTTCGTTGGTATCAAAAGGGAGTCATCACAACTACTCAGCAAGAAAAACAAAAGGTTCTCACAAAACATGGATGATTGAAGTTCTACCATTTAAAGAAAATCCGGCTGAACGGGAGGATCAATTTCTTATCTGATATACTCCCCCTCCAAGGTATTTTATCCTGTTCCTCCCATTTGTTGTACTGTGACAGGCTCTGTTCTCTTAGAGTCTGTCAGGTTGACTCCGATTCTAACAGAAACATATTTTCATCTTCAGAAGCCACTGAAAAATAAAATTCATTGGGAAGGTTTCACAGCTTTTATGTATGTCTGGGTGTAAAGATCCTTGAACTAGTGCAGACATGAGAGGTGGGCCCAGATGAACCTTAATGAGGTTCAGCAAGACCAAGTGCAAGGTCCTGCACCTGGGCCGGGGCAACCAGCATTATCAGTATAGGCTGGGAGAGGATATATGGAGAGCGGCCCTGTGGAAAGGGATTTGGGGGGACTGGTGGATGAAAAACTGGATATGAGCCACCANGACCTTATACTGACCTTCCAGTACCTGAAGGGAGCCTACAGGAAGGCAGGGAAGGGTCTATTTAAATTGGTTTGTAGTCATAGAACAAGGAGTAATGGTTTTAAGCTAGGAAAGGATAGATTTAGGCTGGATATTAGAAAAAAGTTCTTCAACACGAGGGTGATAAAACATTGGAATGGGCTGCTCAGAGAGGTGGTGGAGGCCCCACCCCTGGAGTCATTCAAGGTCAGGCCTGATTCGTCTCTGAGCAACCTGATCTAGGTAGAGATGTCCCTACTCAAGTAGGCAGGTTGGACCAGATGACCTCTAGAGGTCCCTTCCAGCCTAGAACATTCTATGATGATTCTATGATGAGGTGGCTGGTCTCTAGCATTGCATGTTGCAGGAAAACTAGCTCAGTCCAATTCAGCCACATTAGCCTCGGCTCTCCAGTAAGACCAGTGCTGCAGTAGAAGGGGAGAGAGTGTGTTCTTAGAGGGCTATTCCAGCTCGCTTGAAATTCTGTGCTGCTGCAGACAAGCTTCTTTCAGAGCAGCGGTAATATGTTTAATTCCACCTGAGGAATCCCTCCCCTGCTCTTCAGAAAAGTAATATTGTTAATTTCACATGCATAACTGCTCTGAGACAGTGAGACAGTGCAATACCTACAGAATTTAACATTTTTCTGCCTACTGATAATGTGAATCAGTGAATTTAGCCAGGAAATGGAATGAGGTTTTTTTATAACTATTTGCTACTATATTACACACTAGATATCTGTTCCTCTGCAGTAAAGAAAAAAAATTGTGTGGAAGACTTCATGTGTGTTAATTATGCTAAAACATTCATACTGATATAAATAAAAGGCAGCAAATTATGGCACTCTGTCCAAAATCATTACTTAAGTGCAAATATTTGCTATTGAAATAATTGCTTAGAAAGTGTATTTACATAATTTCTCAGCTGATCAAAGCTACCATTTTAATTAACAGTCACATTCTGCATGCTTGCGTGCATCCGATAAACAGCCCTAACCACGTCATCTCATAGGATGAACTGAAAAGAATCTTTTGTGGATGATAATATATGAACTACTACGTACATTCTTCTTCATGAACTGAAATGAGTGACTCCACTTCAATGTTTGGCAATAATTACCTACTGTGGCAGTGAACATTATATATTTTTTACCTTGAAAGTGCCATAGCTACATGTACTGTTTGCACCCCTCAAAAGGAGGCAAATAAGCGTTTCCTAGATTGGACATATTTCGAAGTGGCTTTTTCAACTACATCCACAAAAGTGCAGTGGCTTCTGTTACACACCTACGCAAGCAAAAAGGCAAAAACCTTGGCTATGTGATACCAACACATGCTATCAATTCTGCTTCTGAATAGACATTTTTCTGCCAAAGATGAACAGACCTTTGTCCCTCCATTCGGATGCCAGGTCAATACGACTAGAGATGTGAACACACAGGATTTTTCTGGTTACTACATATACATACATATAAATACAATGGCCAAGAACTTACAAAGACCCAGCTTCCACATTTGGACCTCGGACATAGAAAGGAACTCTGATATCAAACTCATATGGCATGGACTTTCCTTTCACCAGCCCAAACTGCCCAATATGGTAGCCATGGTCCGCTGTGTATATTATGTACGTATTGTCCAGTTCACCCATTTCAACCAGTGTATTGTAAATCTGAAAAAAAGCAAAACATTAAATTCATTCCACTGAGTATTACTATAAGGAGAATACTGGATAGAATTTTCTGCCTGTGTGTAATATACAAACAACAACAGTTCAGGACAGACTGAGTTATCACAATAAACCCTCCTGAATAATCCATAATTACATAACAATTTTACTAATGGAATATTGTGGCTATTACAAGGCAAACTTCTGGTTTTTTCTGTTTTAAGGTAAGCACATTAGCATGCCACATTTTCAAAAGTGTTTGTGTTCAGTGTTTTGCACAAGTGCTGTCAAGACAGTACTGAATACACATGGTAACTGTGATAAAAGTTTCAAAGTGATAAGCATTTTTGAAGTTTTCTCTCTACCTTTATCTTTTTCCTGCAGCAAACAATTTTAAGAAAATGACAGCATTTTGAATCTCTCACTTAAGCAACACTCAATGATCTTGCCTTCAAACAAGTAAGTCCCCATTATGCAGAATATTTACAAAATCTCTTCTAGATAAACATCATTCACACTAGCTGGGGAACTATCACGGAGAACTAAGAGGATTTAACTGTGGTTCCTTTCATGGACTTACATGAGAATCTTTGTGTGAAATGTATCAACTTGAGCACTAAAGACCAATTTTTATGTGGTATTTTCACTTGCAAAGCTATGAAGGTGGTGGGGCACCAAAGTGGTGCCTCACACAGATCCAGAACAAGTCAGCCTAGAAGAAAATGTTGTTGTTGGTTTTGTTTGGAGGGTTTGGCTCTTTTTTGGGTTTGTGTTTGGTTTTGTTTTGGTTTTTTAGATTTTGAGAAACTATTAGATGCATATAATTCAATAGAAAAGATCACTAACTTGGTGATTACAATTAAAAAACAACCCAAATGATTTTGCCTGCAGTGAATTACTCAAAGTGAAACCATTTTACTAAAAAGTAAATCAAACTACGGTATTAAAATAGACAATCTCCCCTAAGGCTTGTATCTGATCCATCTACACAGGTTCATTAATATGAAGCAGAGATCATACTTGCCTGAATCACTAATTATAAGACATTACTAACAAGTTGATGCAATGCCATCCAGATAATCTCATCTTTGCCTTATAGGATTCCTCTTATTTTTATGTTCTACCTTTTTTGAATAAGAATGCCAAGAGATAAGCAGTAAATTGCAACACCTTTAAATCATCTTTCTTACAACTGCAAATCCTTTCTTTTCCAGAATAGCTTTTAGTTAATCAGAAACTTCTTCTCAAGACCCCCAGCTTGCACTAAGTATTTAATTGTTACATCATGCAGGCTTAGTTAAAAAAATATCTACCTATATATTTCTTTAATTCTAACATTTAGTGTCCTGGGCCTGGTTTACCATGGGATTATCCCAGTTAGGACTCCTGTAGCATTACCTTTTGCTGCTGCTGTTCTTCTCTCAGAAATTTAGTATTACAGGATCAAAACCGGCCCACAGTTAGGTAGCTATTTCCAACAGGTTGTAGGATGACTTTTCACTATCACAGGATACATTTTTAGAATTTACGATGTACATTTTTCCAGGTGATTCCTCCTTCTTCCCCTTAATCAGCAGTGGCTCTATTGCAACAAATCAGCTCACTTACACCACCGAACTCATGGTACCTGTCTTTGGGAGATGAGGATCCTTACACATTGAATATCCAGACAAAATCCTCAGAGGCGAGCAAACTACACACTATTAAAAAACTGATGCAGTCATCCTCCTCCTTCCATCCCTCTTATCTTTGCATACAGCAAAGCTTGGAGCTTCAAGAAACCTGTTTAGCTGAAAAAAAGTGACTACTGATCTTACCATCTCCATAGAGTCATCCACAGACATGAGTGTTTGAAGGCGCTTTCTCTGTAGCATGTTAGTGAACTCCATGTGTATAGGTTTCATGGGACCTGTATACCTCATTATCCAGTGCTTGTCTGGGTTTGGAGCATAGTTATAACTGGGAGTGCTAAGGAACAGAGAGAAAATAAAAATGTTCACAGAATCACAGAATCATTCCGGTTGGAAAAGACCTTCAAGATCACCGAGTCCAAACACTAACCTAACTCTGCTGCATCCACCATTGAACCCTGTCCCCTGGCCCCACATCTTCCTGTCCTTTAAACATCCCAGGGATAGTGATTCAACCAGCCCCCTGGACAGCCTGGTTGAATTAAGTGCCTGACAACCCTTACACCGTATGTCTGAGGGCGTTGTCCAAATGTTTCTTGAATATTGTCAGGTTTGGTGCCATTACTGCTTTCCTGGGGAGCCTACTTCAGTGCTCCACCACCCTCTGGGTGAAAAGCCTCCTTCTAATGTCCAACCTAAACCTCCCCAGCACATCTTCCTACCATTCCCTCAGGTTCTATCATTGGTCACCAGAGAGAGGAGATCAGCGCCCGCTCCTCCCCCCTCCCCAGTGAGGTAGCAGTAAGCTGCAAAGAGTCTCCCCTCAGGATCCTCCTTTCCAGGCTAAACAGACCAAGTGACTTAAGCCACTCCTCATCCGGCATCCCCTCTAAACCCTTCACGAACTTCGTGGCCCTCCTCTGGACACATTCCAGTAGCTTTATATCTTTTTTTGGACTGTGGCACCCAAAACTGCACACAGTNTCTTCCTGTGATTAGCGACTGCCCAGCTCTCCAACTTGTCCAGATCCCTCTGCAGAGCCCCTCTGCCCTCAAGAATGTCAACCGCTCCCCCCAATTTGGTGTAATCTGTGAACTTAGTAAGCCTTCAAGTCCTGCATCCAAGTCATTTATGAAAATATTAAAGAGTACTGGCCCTAAGATGGATCCCCGCAGAACCCAGGTAGCGACTGGTTGCCAGCCCCATGTAACCCCATTCACCACGATCCTCTGAGCTCGACTCATCAGCCAATTACTCACCCAATGTTTTAGCAGTGTGGAAAAAAGCCATAGTATTATATACCAATAATTTCTATTTCATTAACACTATAGGTTCTATTATGTTCTCCAACAGCTTTTTTGAACTCAACATGACTGGCTACTGGAATACTTCCATACTCATGTACCCAGAGGAGCACAGGCACCCCACCCAGTAGTATCAAAGCCCATGTGAGCTCATGGAAAGCAGAAGTGGATACAGAGCCAGATTTTAACGACCTGCCAAGGAAAGCAGGATTGAGGAGAAATAGGGCTCTACTTTCCATACACTTTACAGCCACCAACTCCACTGTGATCATTAGACACTTTAGTTTAAATCCCAAGAGCTGGATTCAATGTCCTCCTGGAATTTTGTTGCCCCTCCAAGTTCTCACAATCCTGGGACACCATTACAGTGATGAGGAGAAATATCACTGATTGCTCACAATTTCATGCTGTTGGCAGTTCCAGAGATTGCTTTTCTGTGCATAATTGTATTGCTTTTTTGTTAATGTAAACAAAATATTTAGTTTTGATTTATTTTGATATATCATTACCATGATGTTGACCCTCTGCAGCACCAACTCGCTGGAACGCTATACATTATTGTTACCTACTATACCTATTCCTAAAAAGTTTGCTGTTACTTAAGATTGAGAACCACCTTTGCCAATTTCTTCACACTCTGGCTCGAACACATCACCTGCAGAGTCTGAAAATATTAAAAATCACTTTTCCTAAGTGATTTGTTGAGGTTTCCTTTTTTCATTCGAAGCAATGAACTTTGTCTATGCAAATATGCAAGCCAAGAGGGTGATAAGCATCACAGGAAAAAACAGCAGATATTCAGTCATTTTCTTCTTCCCAACAAAAAAATCCCTGATAAATTCAGCTCCTATTTGGCAAATATCTATTGTTGGTTTTGTGTACGGAACAGAGCTGGAAGGTAAGTTATTAAGATAAACAATAGTAATGTAAGTTGAAACTTCCCCTCAAAATACTGTGTATCTAATGTATCTTTGAATATGACAGGTAGTCCTAAGAGTTTTAATATAAATATGAAATTAATAATCTGACAGTGAAATATTTTATGCGAAAGGCTCTGTTAGATGCTATCTGAAAAATCTGTGTAGGTGGCAAAAGGAGGCTTCTTCATGTAGGAAGGAAAGGGCTGGTGTTTATTCTCTCTGTATTGTTAATAGCCTCTTGAACTTCAGAACGTTATTGTGGCTGAAATAATGACATTGCTCCTTTGAAAATGCTGACAGTTATGGAAACTGTTGCTATGTGATGCCCAGAATGAATAAAAAATGCTTGGCAAACTCCTTTTCAGCTTACTTTGTGATTTCCTGGCTGATTTGAAATCTCCCGCTGTTTAATCCAACCAAAGCCCGTGATTTTCTTTGATTACTACAAATGTAACCCTCTTACACTTAACAGATTTGTCTGTCTTACGGGAAAAATACACAAATATAACATTCCTAGAAGTTGTTTAAGATAAACTCTTCAAAAGTGCTCAGCAGATATGTCCTATCAGTCCTAGTCTGATTGCATTTGACCTTGGAAAAGATGGGTGGTAAAATGTACCCTCCACAGAAATAACATTTCTGATCCTGGTTGAACTGCCCGGCTGTTGCATTCTCTGCAGCTGTCCGCACAGGCAGTACAGGAGGAAAACCAGCCATGCAGCCTGGGGATCTGCTACGTGCATGCTGGTTCATGTGACTTGATTTTCAAACAAGAAAAGACTGCAGATGCACGTAAGAAGGACCTCTATAGAGCGAGGTGGGGAGAGACTGCAGTATAGGGGAGAATGGTCATACCAGCTAGTATGTGTAATAGCAGAAGCAAGAGAACAGCAGCAGAAATTAGCAACAGAAGTACAGACCAGAGTTCCCAAGCAAGGAAGTACTCTGATTGCCAGCCTACGCTAAAATCCACACCACTAACTTGTAGCTACACAACGCACTGTGGATTTCAACCAGCGTAAGCATCACAGTCACACCTCCACTTCATGGACATAGCTCATGAATCTGCTTGCAGAATTCATCAGTGCTGCCACAAAACAGCTATGGAGACATGCCCCACACCGTTCTGGCTCCTGATTCTGGGGCTGGACAAAGACTTTGTTCAGGGTATTGCTCACTGCTTTAGGGCAATTCCTAAAAAGCCTTCTGCCTGTGTTCAGATCCTTCCCTACCACATCCACACAACAACAGAACAGTGAGAACTGCCCATGTCTCTTTGCCATTGACAAATTGACGTCACTGAGGGATTCCCTGGAATGTTGGAACAAGGGAAAAAATGGAAAGTAGAGAACTAATTTGTACAGTGAGGGAATGATGCATGTTCTTCACTTTTACATTTACTCTTAAACCCAAACCAATGAAAACCCTTACAGATTATCATTATGTAGTGCCAGTAAAATTGTTCAGAATAAGATTGGCAGTTCTTTGCACAAGATGTATACTAAAAATCCCATTTATGCTCATATCCGAAAGAAAAATGCAGTTCTTTAAGATAATGTGTTATGTTACAAACATAACTTGTTTCCATGAAGTGACAGTTCCTGTATAATTGTTACCATTGTGAGAAAAGCCACCTACAATTAAAAATAGTTCTGTGTAACTACTTTATCATCAGGAAGACAAACCTAGTTTGTGTGAAAAATAGAACTTAAACTATGAGCAAAATAAAAACAGACCTAATCTATATTTCTCATTGCTGGCCTAACTCAAATCCTTCTACACTTTTTCATTGAACTAGTGTAATTAAATTGCTACAGAACATTGCTTAATAAATGGTTATCATCTCTCAGATATAAATGCCTTTCAAAGGAACTTCTAATAAGACTGAGGTCAATACTGGGTATGAGCTATGAGAAGTTGTTCATCTGGCATTTTTATAATTTTCATTTCAAAGAAAATAAATGAGCATAAGATGGCAAACAAACACAAAATACTGCATTCCTGTAGATCTAGGACACAGATTCTCTTTGGCAGCACAGCACAAAATAATGAAACATATAATTCTAAGTTATGCAATACCTAGATAATAGAACAAAGGAAGCTTTTTCCCTCAGACACTTATTTCAAATAAATTGAAAAAGCTCAAATGGATTTCACTGGACTTTGGACTAGTCCTGAGCAGCTTTGGCTACCAATTGATTATTATTTCCAACAGTCCTCAGCTCCTTCACAAATCCAAAATAAAACAGAATTGCCCTTAAAAAAAAAAAAAAAGGCACATATGAAGAAAGTTACAAATGTCGAACATCAACAAAGGCATGAAGCCAGTAATTAGAAAAATACTGGCATGATTTCAGTTGTGCCAGAAGGTGATTTACAAGAACTAGTCATTTTAAGGGCATGTAAGGAGATGTCTGTAATGGAGCATTACAGAGCTGTACCTGTAAAGGGTGCTAGAAACAAGAACCATCTCATCATGGAGCTTATGAACATGTTAACTCAGGAACTGGGTGATACTGCTTTTGGGACCTGTTCAAGACACTGTGCTGGGTCACGTACAGACATACCAGCTCATTCAGAAATAGCTTGTCTAATTTGGCGCTGCAGGCTTTTATTTCCTTTCTTTGCATATATGAAGCAGGAGTAGTAAATATTGCATACTATGTGCTTTTTGGTAATACACGTAAGATAGTTTATACAGGGAGAAAGAGCTTCTTTGCCTCATTACAGCCCAAGAACCAGATTTTGATGCCCCTATGCAAAACAGTGTTTTACTTCCCAAATAGATTGTAACGATGTTCAAAGAATTCAGCATGAACCTTCCCATTTATCTCAGGACAATTCTGAGTCCTAGATGCAGTACCCATTCTCAAGGTACTTGTACTAGTCTGAAGAGGTAAGAAAAAAAAAGAAAAATCTCAAAACTCTTCTTATATATTTGAGACAGACCTATGCCAAGAGTATTATAAAGCAAATACTGTTCCCCCAGAGGTATCAAAAACTTCTATACACCTGAACCTGGAAATGAAAGGGTTTGATTTTTCCTTACATGTGTTGTGAGGCATTAGGAAAGAGATGTGAGTACTGAGGGGCTGAATCTTCAGGGCCGTGAGGAGCAGCATGGCTTATAACCATCAGTACAGGCCTGTGAGGATACATCTTCTTTGAGATTCTGAAGAAGGTAATACTGTCATTGGTAATCAGATCAGTTAGATAATCCTGCAAGTAGAAGTAAAAGTATAATGAGATACTTGAAAAATACATTCAAGCTGGGGGGGTGAAATGGGAAGGTCTGAGGTATCACAAGAAACAGGAAAAAAGAAGCTACTTCACACAGAATGGGAGGAGGGAGTAAGTTATAGATGTTAAAACTTCAAAAACTAAATCATTCTTTCTTTGCTGCCTAGAAATACGAAAAGCAACAGCTTCCTTTCAGAAATGAATGATATTAAAGAAGATCAAATAGGACTCTTTCTTCCAAGAGCATGTAATTACATTATGAAGATCACAATACTAAATACAATGACCAAGTATTAATTAAAAAAAATATAGAGAATTACAGGTCAATTTCCCTGTTTTTTACTGTCAATATATGTGTATAGTCTGACCTTACATAATAAAAGTGGTTTGAAAACCTAATGGCTTGAGGTTAATTTTTCTTAACCTCCCTCTGAATCAGAAGTCTCTAAAGCTAGAAGATGCTGGGCTAATTGAATCAAAAAATTCATTTGATATTACAGACACAGTGACAATCTGATAGGGATAGAGGCTATGGAATAAATTTAGAAATAAATTTAGAAAAGTCCCTTTGGAAGATACAGACTATCTCTCTATTTTCTAAGAGATATCATTATCATTCTTCTGATACCTGCTGGAGCTATATGGATTGAAGACAGTATTTTCAATGACAAGCTATGTTCTCACTTTGGCTGCATCACAGGAAATGCTGCAAATATAAATAACCCTCAAACATGAGTAGGATATGAAACTGCACCTTCAAAAACCAAAATAATAACTGTCATGTCACAGCTGAATATAAAATCAGTCATAACATCAGCCTCTGGTCAAGTGAACAAGTACAAGGCGTGGTACATACTGGATTGCTTCTCTTTTAAAGGATGGCTTTCTGCCCGTGCTTCAGACACTTGCTCCTCTTCACCACTGCCAATATCCTTGATCTGGGAAGGCAGCTTATCGTTCACCAAAGGAAGCCTTTTTCATTGACTGCATTTACTTTCCCCAAGCTATTTCCTGTGTATCCCAGAACAAGGCTGGCAAAGTCTCCATTTATAATTTTACACATTGGTCTCAACATGAGGCATGTCTGTTATGAAGCTGCCATGATTATGGCTGTTAACGATGTGATATTTTCACTCATGGAAGCAGGTGTAAATAGCACAATTCCATCTAAGGTAACTGAAGGACTTCCATTCGCAAGCATATGCAGGCAAAGGGAGGATGTACAACAGGCCAGACCACAGCAAAACTGACTTCTGAACATACTTTCAAAACAAGACCACACTTACAGCTGAGAGAAAATACTGGAGTGCTCTCAAAAATGCATTGACACTTCTCTAAAATGTGCCTGTTCTTTAAGCTGGCTCATCACTTTTTGAAGTAACTCATCTGTGATTTAGCCATTACAAGAGCATAGTTTTCAAACTTCATTTTGAAGATGAAGGTTTTCACCTGGTCAAAGTGAAAATTGTTCAAAATCAGTCTTGCAAACCCAGTGTTCACCAGGCCAGAAGACCACAACATAACGCTACCCTTTACCAGCTTATTTTTTTTAAAAGCTCCAGATTGTAGAGGTTGTCGTAGACTATGTGAACATGTACAAAACTAAAAATTGACCTAAAAAAGTTGATATAAACTGAAAAAAAAGAATAAAAGTGGAATATAACCTGTTAGAAAATGTGAAAAAATTTGCAAAGCTTTGATTGTCAGAAGATCAGAGCTTGGCAGTCGCTTGGAGGACAGAATCTGTAATGTTTTTTTTCTAGTTTTCCACTGCTATATAATTAACATGAACTGTCAGATAGGGCTAAAAAATAATCTGATTATCTTGTTCATTGCTAGAAAAATTACATTTCCAGCAACAAAAACTTCAAGAAAGAAAGAGTAGCTGTCTTGTTCTGTTTAGCTTCTGTTCACTCATTTGAAGTTCAGTGTTAACATCAACAAGTGCTGTTGCTCCGCACACTATCATCTGTTTATTATCAGAGATGTGTATTATGCAAGAATATGAAGATTATAAAAATATTTATATTTTCATCAGACTTTTAGAATTGTTTTATTACCAAACTCAGTAAGAAAAAACAAATGAAAACCTAAACATTTGCATGTATTGCCTACACAAAGCAGAGCTGAGGATACTGGAACACAAAGTTCCCTGTTGGCCCCTTGGTACTACAGGGAATGGTGCCCTATGAAATCACTTGCCTGACTTTGTTCCATGTAAGACGCGTTTCCATCATAATATTTTTGGTACATGGCTGTAAACATTAGCTGTCTCATTCTTCACAGATCAGAAGGGAAATAAAAGACAAATAATTCTGTACATCAGTTGCTCCTTCCCCTTAGCAGCAGGTGGTAGAAAAGGAAACCCTAGAAGCCTGTTACGTTTTATCTTTCAATACAAGTTACGTTCAATTAAAAGCGGCAAATAGGGAAGGGGAAGGGAGAAATCACACAGATATCAGCCTTTTAAAGGAAAAACTGACTGCGAACACATTAGTAATAAAACACAAATATAGAGGCAGGATTTGTGCTTAATAAGAGAAAGCAAACCAAACCCCTATTAAAAAATATACCTTACAAATTCATATCACTCCAGAATGAGTCTACTTCACAAGTTATGTATTACTTAAACTACAGCAGTTTGTGGATAAATTTGTTTATCCAGAGATAAACTGGAGATAAATAAATAAATACTTCAGAGACAATTAAGGCAATTTTACAAATTCATAAAAGCTGGATCCTTTGGAAAGGTAACACTTTAGGCTGAAATAAAACTCCTGACTGCAAAAAGGTAACTGAGCTGTAACATGTGCTAGATGAGATAAAAAAAGGATACTGCATTTGACAACGATCGTCAAGCATTTTAGTAAGTTTGGCCAGGGTATAACATCCTTGCAAGGACATTAGGAAACATATACGCCTCTAACAATGCACAGACACATAAATTTAATAGTTAAATTCTCCACTCATCCAGAATTATCATAAGATATACCAGGATATTATGAATTTGCCATTATGTTACGTCTGTGGAACAAATTCCTTCAACATAAAAAGATAGGCCTAGCTGGAGGGAACTGGATTCTTATCTCATTTACGCTTGCGTAACTCCACTGGAGTCAGTTCTATACCAGAGGAATAGATGACAATCAGACTCAGCACACAACAATTAAAGTACAAAACACAGAATAGTTATAATGTGGCATTTAAATCCATTTTCACATCTTCAGCTCCTAATACAGTCTCAGGACATTTTGTTCGTTTCCATTGCTGCTAACGATGTTTTCAGTAACATGACCCTCCCAGAACGGAAGATAACAAAAAGACCAAACATGGAGCCTATCGGGTTGTGGCTAATGTTACATGTAGCAGCTTTCAAGTAGGAAAAGAATTCTTTAGGTAGACTGAAACCATGAAGTGCAGCTTTCTTGCAGTCACATCCAAATATTAAAAAAATATAAATAAATCAATAGAACCTACCCTGGAGTAGTCATATCCATGCTTCTCCTTCACTCCATTTCTACAGAGTGTGTAGTTGTAAAATCGGGAGTTTTTAAGCAATCCAACCCATTCTTTCCAACCAGGAGGCACATAGGAGCCATTGTATTCATTAAGATACTTTCCAAAGAAAGCTGGGGGTAGAGAAAGCAGAAGCATAGTGAGAATGCATAAACAGAAACCCTTCAAAGACACCATATTTAACTTTCCATCTCTTCTGAGAGGAGCTTTTTCTTCTTCATTCTGACACATTTAACATAAGAGGAAAGTTCTAAGTTTGCCTGTGTGCGTTTATTTCAGAGCTCCATAATACAGTTCTTTTGATTTACAACCTATGTATGAGAGAAACTGGACCACAATTACCATTATATTTTCTTTAGTGCTTGATATGCTCAGAGTCAGATGAACCACACAGAGAATGCTTAAAACAGTGCCACTTGCCACATTATCTCATCCTACTCTGAATCACCCAATTTAGCTACATTTTTCATTTTGGTTACACCCACTTAAGCCATCTCCACCTAAGGAACTGGCAGAAGCAGTGAAGTCACTAATAGGAGGCTGGCTTGGGACAACTGATGACAAATAAGGGCCATAAAGATGATGAAATTTTAAACTTGCTGCACCGAAGAAATGAAGCAGCAGCCTGCTTGGCAGAATGAGTACAAGGATTCTTACAGAACACAGGGCAGGCACTTGAGCCACCCTTCCAGCAGAGCGATACCTAGCCTTGCTCTCTAAGCCACAGAAATTATTTTCCAGAAAATGAAAAGCATTACATTTTTCTGAGAATAATACAAATTCTCTAAAGAATGTGATGCACCCAACGATGCTTTCACACTATTCCAGTAAAAAACAACAACAAAAAGGAACCTATTTTTCAGTATTAATTTATATGTTGTATGATCACTACGCAATTACAGCATACATTGTACTGGAAGGCAGCTCCATTGATCTAGTTAGTTTTTTTAAAGCTTAAGGGCAAAATTCTCTTCTTGGGTCTGCAGACTGCACCACGATTCAGCATCTGGATTTTTATGATCAGAGGTTAGATATTCATTTTTGAATGATCTGGCAATACAAGTTAGCATTACCATAGTGACTAGACACAAAGATCTCTACCCACGTTCCACTTGTCGTTACAAATATTTTTAACCCAGAGGCACACAGCGTCTGCAGTGTCTCACACTGGCCATCTATCAGTGAACATCTGGGCTCCTATAAGGACAACAGAATATCTAAGATTCTGCTGTTAGATTAACCCTCACCTCAATCTACAGGATTTGAGGACACAATTCACAGTTCTCAGGTTCTTAAAATATTTTTTTTTTTAAGCTTGCAGCTTTGTCCGATACTGCACCATCTTGTACTTAGATAAATGCAAGGAACAATTCTATGGACAGAGTAGAATTGGTTTTCAGCCAGTGTAAAAAGGGCCAGCCTCACTGAAGTCAATGGATTTACATCTGTTTGTTGTAGGCTGATTATTTGCCCAAAAGATAGACAGAGTGAAGAACAGCGATACAAAACTGTATGTGAGAGAGCTCTGTATCATTATCTGATAGTGTTTTGTCTTTTCTAAAAAAAATGGGAAACACGTCAACAACATAACAATATAGTAGAATTGAATTAAATACATTTACAGGGAGTAAGTACATCGAGCACTGATTTTCCATAAGATTCAAGTCAAAGTGCTTAGGTAGGATGCAAAAGCCTATTTTGAATCATCCTCCTCAGCAAATTTCAATGTATTCAATTAATGTGTAAGGTGAGCCAGAGAATGCGAACGTTTAAGATCTTTCAAAGTGTTTGAAAAAGATGAAAAGTGCTGACAAAATTAAGATCTACACCAAGAAGATGAGGAGGGCATATCTGTTGGGACACAATTCCTAAAATTACACTGTGCTTTCAAAATATTTTGCACAAGCAGGTAAAGTGTTACACTATTTTACAGATAAGCCAAGGGTGAAGTGACTGATTAGCATGCTGCAGAAAAGAATTTCTTTCACTACCTCATCTTCTTTAACCAAGCAAAGTAAACTAACAGCAATGAAGAATGCAAAATCTGCTCCACTGCAGATGAAAATGATCATATTACTCAGGTACTGCAGTTATACAGTACAAACACTTTTTCAAATTATTTTGCTTTATGAACAACTTTTATTTTTTCAGGAATGAAAGGCAACTCACAGTGATTATAGGTAATAAGGCAACACAGATGCATATTTCTTCTTGTCCTAGTAACGAAGAACAGAGGATTGAAACACTGACCACTGTCTACAGTAGCAGGTCTGCACAAGGCAGCCCAAAGCCATTTGTCCCACATTCAACACACTATATCCAGAGATATATTTGGCATTTCTGCTCACGGGAACCAACCTATTCCTAAAACCTTTGGCTGAGCCAGCTGAAGAACTCAGGAAAGAGGCACTCTGTAGAGAATTACTTCATTGTTATTTTGCAGAGGCATTAAAGGAAAGTCTGGTGGAAGTTCCTTCCCGCACCTTTTGCATACCCCCCATTGTACACTCAGGATGTCTTTATAATCTTGCATGGATGTCAAAGGGCTTTAAATAATTTTCTCTCTGTTTCCAATCTTCCATTTCACATCTTTTTATTTTCCTCCTCCTGTTCAGCTGATAAAGGCTTGTCATTAAAAAAATTTTAAACATCACTCCTCTGCAGTACAAAATACTGTGTTACACTAAAACTCTCCTGACACTGATGAAAGATTTTGATGTGGATTGTAAAGATTCTCTCTGACACAATTTTTCCTCTCATCAGAGTAGCTCACCACCAGAGACAGCTGTTCACTCGAGTACACATGCCTGTGGTACATCCAATTTCAAACCACTCCAAGATTTCATTAATAAACATTCACAGAGGCTGCTGCTTGATATGCTCAGCCATGTTCCTATATGCAGTCTATGAAGCGATCATTAAAAAACATCCAAGTGGCTGTTTTTAATAAACGTGTTATGAATGTGATTTTCCTTTGCTTTAAATACTATACAATGTAGTCTCCCAAGACCACATAAAACAGGATATGCAAGAATTGAGTCCTTTGTACACTGTTACCACTTCCGCAGGGGTTCATAACCTTCTAAGGTTCTTTTCTCAGAGTCTCACCCTTCAACGATAAGTGCCTGGAAAATTATTTGGTATAGAGTGGAATTTTTACAAGAGGTTTTCTTTTTTAAAGTCTTCCTGTAAGGAATAATTAAAAAAAAAAAAAAAAATTGTAGACAGAAGAATTTTCCCTGTGCCACCAATTAACACAAATGTCTGCTCTGAATATAACAACTGCAGATGTATCAAGGCCACAGCCCAGTGCTTAAAAAGCAGATCTCACATACTGCCATGTGTAGTGGAAAAGTACAATCAAAAGAACGGACACCAAGGCATCCTTTACCACTGCTGGAGGTGTTCAACCTGGTTCTATCATCTATCTGTATCATTTACAGAACTCTGTAAGGTTATTGTGTAGCCCCCCCTCCCTCCCCATTTTTTGAGCATCAATTTTTTCCTACTTAAAAATACTTAACACAACTAAAATGCATCTATAAAGGATATTCACAAAATTTTGCATTAAACTGAAAACTAGAATAATTGATGATGCATCAATAAAATGATGCAGGGGATCACTGATCCCTTTTTATTCCACACGAACTGCCCAACATTGGGAGTTGGGTCTAACAGACCTTTTTCAGTTCTCAAACTTGAAACAGGAATGCAGTGGAAGGCAACAGAGATTCACCTGTGTAAAGCTGCCAGATTGGATTTAGACAGAGAATTTCAGTATTTCATTCCATTTCCTTGATCTCCAGCTCTGATTCTGATGAGTTAGTTGCCTGCTTAGACATAGGTTAACTACTGGCCAAGGTCACTTATCCATTCCACTGACAACGTGTTTAACAGTACGATCATAGCGTTTATGCTCATTTTAAATAAAGTTAGAAGGAAATCAAGAAAGGAATGTATGAGGGGAGTACTGGTAATAATTTCCTGACAGTGATATGTTACATGCTGTCAGGAAGCTGCAAAAGATAAAGCTCTTGCTGTATGTAAAGCCAAGGCAGGCTATGCACTAGAAAAAATATACTCCACGGAGCAACATGGTTCATGGGGACCTAATAACCTTTTCAACTGCAAGGAGATTATGGAGAAGACAAAGCCAGGCTCTTCATGGTAGTGCATGGTGGGAGGACAAGAATGAACCAGCATAGATTGAAACAACAGAGGTTCAGCCTGGATGTAAAGAAAAGCTTTTTCACAGAGTTGAAGAGTGGAACAGGTTGCTCAGAAACACTGTGCAATTCCAGTCCTTGGTGTTTTTCAAGACTAGACTGGATACAAGTCCTCAGCATCATGACCTGGAGCAGACCTTGAGCAAGTGGTGGAAAGGAGACCTCCTGAGGGCCTTTCCAACCTGAATTAGCCTGTGATCCTGTGATAGACTAAATGACTTATGAGGCCCATCTTCAGTTGAATATACATGATTTGAGGATTTTAGAATTTAGGAATATATCTGTAAATATTCATGCTCTCATAATAAATCCTGAAGCTGAGAAAAAGTAAAATTCAACTTTTTGTTATTCCTGTAGAGTAAGAGCAGAATTTATATCATACATCCCTCCTCCTGGAGTCTTCTCTTCATAGCCTTCAGGCTACTTCGCTATATCCTCCTATTAGCACCCCATTAAATTGCACTTACCACCATGACTGTCAAGTTAGAACTCATCATTAACCCTCTACATTTAAACATTGTGAATATTGTGAAATATGTATTTAAAGTACTGTTTTACCAACATATTTCAACAGACAACTTTCCAGGTTTTCAGTTTCAAGTCTTAGTTACAGGGATTTGTTCACCCTTGTAAAACCTTTTACTTATCTGATACAAGCTTTCCTCAGCAAAAAGTTGAACAGTTAGCTCTGTCTGAGCAATCCCTTAGTTTTGGATTGGGGCAGGGTGGGGGGCAGTACACTTCTGATCTTCTTTCTGCTGTATTTTTTACTGTAAAAATTCAGTAATTTTTACTGAAAGTACTTTCAGTACGTTTTGTCCTCTAAGAGACAATCAGAGGAAAGCAGATGAGAAAGCACTCTCAGCATGGCTAAGTATGCATGTTGCAAGCAGTGAGCCCAAAGGTCAAGTCAGCTTTGTATTCACAACACGGCCAAATACCATGTCTTAAATCGACAACGTGCAGTGGAATAAACTCAGTGAAATTAATGAACTTACAGTAGAATTATGGAGGTTCCAAGATAAAATCCTGTAATTTAATATTAAAGTTGGTTCCATAGCAAAGATTTTTCCAGAGACATCAGTTATCATTAGGATCACAATAATCAGTAACTCCTAAGAGCTGAAGTCGCCTGAACAAATAAGTCCCAGTTGATACCTTTAGTGATACCACAAAATATGACACTACTGCAAAGATTAGAAGATACGGCATTAGTATTAATACCTCAGTAACTGCAGTAAACCTAATGGGCTGCATAAAACAAACAGCTAGCTCCTAAATGTTAAGAGTATTTTTAAGGAGGAAAAGTGGGGTTTAAAACCACATTTTGTTCTCAGATGCCTTTAGTTTCATCAGTTTCAGGATGCTAAGGAAGACTGGGTTCCAAATACTTTTTTGCTATTTCTTTTCTTTTGTATGTCTGCAACAGTCCTTGAAACGATGAATTCATTGAAGTACTTAACCAACTGGACTAAGGAGAGTAGTACAGGTGTATATACACACATTTTGTTTTAATTTATTGCACGTGTGAAGTGCTGGGGCCTGAGTTGTGGGCCCCAAGTTGGAGCTGACCTGTGGATGAGCCAAAGCCTAGCAGAATGTTTTGTTTTCCCTATTGGATTCATGTTCCAGAGGCAGAACCTGGCCTACCTGTGGCTCTGCCCTCACCCAGGTGGTCGTGGTCGGGGTGGTGGGCTAGGCCAGGGCTACTTTAACCAGAAGCTGGTTGGAGGAGCTTCCTGTTGGGTGTGGCTTCTGCTGGGGCTGGTTGCATCTTGCTGAGCTCTCTCAGTGGTGTCCTGCCATGTGAAGGGCCACTGAGGAGCCAGCTCTGTCCATTGTGTCCAGCAGGTGATGCTGACACCACAGTGGGCAGAAGAGGAGCTGGGCCCACAGGAACCTATGGCAGGACTGTCTGAAAGAAGACTTCTGAGGGGATGTTGTTGAGTTCAGCATTGGCCTGTGTGATCAGGCAAGTGACGGCAGCATAAAATGGTGATGGCTGAACCAGCACAACAACATGATGGCCCAGTTTTTCTGTAACCTATAGTACACTGATAGCACAAGATTTTCTGAAATGCTCCATCCACCATCACAGGGACATACAAAGAGTAGTACTAATGGCAAGAGCCTTTACACGCACAGCTCTTCCCTGTAACTGGAGTAAAAATTATCATTACAATTCACAAAATGTAATAGTTGTAAAAATCATGTTGTACAGTGGCTGGTAACCACTGCAGTTAGACTAGCCTACAGCCTTTCTTGTTATGCCAGAGGACTAGTCTGATATCTAGCAGGACAAAGGCAACGCACAGTAATCTTTATGACACCTTTGTTCCTCTTCCTGAATTTGCATTGCACATTCCTCACTTGTAGCCAAGGATCAGTGCCAAGATCTATTTAATGAATCAGGGGAATTGGCTGAAGGGGAGAAGATGAAGCCAAATAAAACAAAAGGGCTCAAACCAAATATTTTGAAATGGTCAACAAGGAATAAAACCGAAGAATGCTGATGTTGAGCCAAGTCTTGCTTGTCCTTCTCAGGTGAGCAGATTCCCAAAGGAATTGGGGCCAAAGCCCCATGTCAGTAATGCCCATGGCACAGTTTACAAAAGTTTAAACACAACTAGAATTGTAAGACACAAATGTCTTTTTTAACATCTCTCTCACACACATCCTCTGAGAGTTAAAGGAAAAAAATCTAGAAATGGTAATCTTCGTATCATCAGTCTTTACTGCAATTCAGGACAAGATGGCTTAGTGTATTACAACAGGATCATTTCCTACACTGGGCAGCACGAGAGAAAGCAGGAGTGCTGGCTGGCTATGTGGTTCAGAGCACTATTCTACAACACCGCTCACTATTGCTTGTCATTCTGCTCATATTCCTTGGTGGACAATTCTGACCATTCAGATTTTCCACAAAATGTTTCCCAATGTGAAAACCACCACAACAATGAGACATTTTATTAAAGATTTACCATGGGTATCACTCCCCCCTTTATGTATCATGGCTGCAGAAGACTCTTAACCTTTAGATTTATCCTCCTCTCATCACATGCGACATTTCCGCCTTCACACATAAATCCCAAAAACTTCACCAACAGTGGATTGTCAGACCTTTTTTAAATAACCAACAGTCTAAGAAAAAGCTTACCTAGGTTAATGCTGAATCTTTACTAAAATGCCAAAGTCTGCACCATCCTATTTGAGCCAACTCCAAAAGAATTTCATTTAGTGCCACCTTGTCTACAGGATTTGAAGAAAACCCCATTATCAAGTTTCAGGGAGCTACTGAGACAGGCTGTGCAAGAAAAAATATTTTCTGTATTTCAATAAAGTTATTTTTTTTTCTTCCTAGCAATAAACTTAGAAGAACACTACCACAAGCATTAGTTCTTAAATTAAAAAAAAAGTCTTACTGAATCCAGCTAGGAGAAAAGTCCAACCCTGGTTCAATATAACCAGAGAATTCCTTTTAACAAGATATAAAATAACCAGTAAACAACCAGTCATCTCTTACAGTCCCGAAATGCACCCATGTCAAAAACATATGTAGATTTCCCATGCATAACAAACACACAAGGATGGGAAGTGCTATTATCTCTAATGTGGAAGACAGACAAAGATCTCGGGGAAGTACTCATGCTACTAAAACATACAAAATGGCACGAGGGTGTTCCAGTTCAAAGAAACTGGAATCCAACTTCCTGACACTGGAATTCAACTTCCAGAAACTGGAATTAGAATGTACCTGGAAAGCTTTTACTGTAGGTTCTGGCGAGTCTTTGGAATCATCACCATTCTCCTATGCACTTTATTAAAATATGGCACACAGCTTATTCCTGTGTCTTTGAACTTCCATACCACAAAGCTTGTCCAGTGGCCACTAAATTGTATATCGCGGCTATACAAGTATATAGCCACGTGAGCCACAAAGAACACTCACACCTTTGGGCATATAGGAAAGACAACTTAAGAAAACTATTCAGTAAATTATATCACTAAATTTAATTTGATGATTTTGAAAGACTTCTGCAAAAAACCCCAGCATTCTAGGAAAGCAAAGAAAAAAGAATGCAAGAAGATACTATAAGGACCTAAATTGCTAGCTGGATAAAACAAAAGATCTTAAACCGGAGTGTGGACAAGGGAACATCTTCTCATTTTTGGCTGATAAGCTGCCTAATATTGAACAGAAACAGCACTGGACTATGAAAATCTTCATAAGCAAAGAGGTTCTTTTATTTTGTAAGTTCTGCCATCCTATAAGTTCTAAACTAACAAAGATTTTAAAAACACTTTCATGATGTGCAAATATTCTGTTTAGCTTCTAGCTGTTTTGAATGCTATGAAATGATAATCCTATGTCTGAAGAAATATTAAGCTAAGAATTACTTCTTGCTTGAAACAATAAATCAGAATGACAAAGCCATTACACTTTAAATGCTAGAATTGGCATCCTATCAGAAGAGCACATTTTAGTAGGGGGAAAGAAAAAGATGAGGTGTTTCTTACAATCTAGAACATTTTATGTTGAAAACAGACAGATTTAGGGGAAGAAATAAGAAAGTCAGTGAAAAGGAAACAAAGTATGACTGGAAATAAGGGAGCCACAGACCTTGGCTTATTTCTGTGGTTGTGGATTCCTTCATCTTCGACTCCTGAGAAAGTTTTATTGCATTGCAAGCTATCTCACAGATTTTACTCAATGACTTAATAGAAGTATATATATTCCTCTCTTCAGGAGAGTTAAAATGTGCATTAAATGGCGTAAAGCTACATGCAGAAGACAGGTGATGAAACAGGAGCTGTATAGATAAGTTTCACTTCTACAACCTCTACAGAATCCTCAGGAGACCAAGCTCTACTTAATGAGATTTCATTTTAAGTTATCACACATTATATGATTAAAGTGAAACTGCTGATGCTTAGAGCTCAATGCATAGAAACAGAGGGAAAAGATACACGCATGTTTGACTTGAAACCAACTTATAGTATAAAACTTAAGTTAGAGCTGGGAAAAAACCCAACGTTTTTAACAAAGATATGGCTGGAAATCCAGAACTGTCGCTTTGTTTGAAAATGTCATTTGCCAGAATATTTGCAGAATATTCCAGCTCAATAATTCACTGCCATGGACCAAGCCTGCCAGAAGCAGTAACAAGGACAGAGTCAGTGGATTCGGGCTATACATCAGGACTCTTACTCCTTTCCAACACAGATCCTTGGTGTGCTTTTGCAATAACAGCTATCATGATATAGCCACTATGCTGAATTTTTCTTTCACACCATTTTCAAGTCTAACCGCCTCAAACCATCTAACATATAATTTGACAGACCTTGCTAAGATAATATTTCTACACAGAGAGCAAAAGCCCTAAGGGAACTAATTTACCTTCAAGATAAATAATTCAGAAACATGCCGTCCAGTTTTGAAAAGTCACCTGGATGTCTTGGAGATGAATACCATAACATTTCAGTTCCAAATTGTGCAAATCACTTCTGAACATTAAGTCTGAAAATCACTTCGTTATTATTATAAAAAATGGCCTTCGGTTCTTCAGCAGCTGAAAAAGCTATCTGTCCTGCATATAGGATGTTACTCTGACTTTGATAGTCTGTTTTCTTTATATGTATGCAACATGTCAGGGAAGAAGTGTAGGGTGGCATAGTGGCAGGGGCATCAGAGTATGAACCAAAACATGCATCTCTTCATGTTCCTCTTCATCCATATGCGACCTTGTAGGAAGTACTTCACTATTCTGTCTCTATTTCTATTTACCCTTTGCCTCTTTAGGCCAACAATTATTGCCTACCAAGCAACTATACAGAGGCCAACCTCAGTTAAGTTTCTAAGAATTTCTGTAATTAAAAAGAGCAACCAGCAACTATTGTGGAGAACAAATTCTACAGCAGGCAACTGATAATCTAAGAATTTTTCTCCTGGCATACATCTAGATATTAAAATCTGGTCACATACTTTTCAGGTTCATTCCTCCTTTAATAAACATTAACCAATAGCCTTTCTCCTTTTTCTTACATTTTAATGTTAAAAACACTTTAAAATGTCAAAGGCTTAGACAGTGAAGTGGAAAAATAATTATTTGAATGCAGGCAGCCACTGTATCTTCTTAGTCTAATATTAATGGGAGGAAATGGAAGATTGTCACTGAATTTTAATGAATTCATTAGTTAATTATTGTAAAGCCCTGTGAAAGTGCTAAGAATGACTATTATTTTTATTCCCAATATATTTTTATAATGGCAGAGATGGACCTCCAACAATGGCTTTTCTCTAGGTTCAAAATACACAACTGGTGCAAAAATCACATTTATTAATTCTCTGCATAATTCAAGTATGGACTTACTCTCAGAGTGAGATACTGACATATTACCATACAAGTAGCAGCTTTTTCCTTTGTTAATTGGTTTACTTAACTGAACAGGGCTAGCTGTGCTATGGGGTACTGCCCAACAGGAACAAGGATAGTAAGTCAGCCAAAGCCTGTACGGCATTTGCTGCGTACTGAGCCACATTAAGGCCTAACACAAATTCACAGAACTCTCTCAGAACATTCACTGAAGCAAAAGTGTCCTTCTGCCAGGCTGAATTTGGCCCACCATCCCCAATTCTGTTGAATTTAATAAGATAAACATGTCTTTTCATTTCCTGACTGCAGATAAGGCTGACAAAATATTCTGGAATCAGTCACCAATTTTAAGACCTAATCATTCAGCCAGCCAGGCACATGGAAATGAGAAGCTTTTCTCATTAAGTAATGTCTAAGGGAAAAGTTTAAATCTGTATTCCAGTAAGGATCTTGGTATTTGCTGCTGCAGGACCCAAGCATGCAATAATGCATTGTGCATTTAAAAAGCTGTCTCACAGAAAGCGATGTCTATGTTCACAGAAAACAACTTTTTTTTGTATATGTTTACACAGGAACCTTTGGCAGTGAAATCCCCTGACATTCAGAAATGTTTGTTATAGGATCTCTTTGTTTCTTTTCCATTCCAATCATCTGCTGCTTCAAGATGAAGTACTAGAGTCCACTATCTATTTTAAGTTAGTGATGATTCAGATCTTGCTTATACTGACTTCTCTAAAGATTAATCCATTTACTTGGTTTGTTTAATAAATTGTCCTTCTTGCCTAATTTCCCACAATATGTAATAGGGCAACGATGTGCGAAGCTCTCCAAAACCAGACTGATTGCTTAATATACTGAGATTGGGAACTTGTCTATGTGTAGCAGCTACGTAGTGGCTATGTAACAGCCTTTCAGTCGTTATTCATGGCACAGGCTTTTGTAACTGCGAGACAGGTTAACGCAGAGGAAGACATACCTGTAACACCTACTGCCTTGACAGTTTGCACTGCAGAAGGAAAACTCTTCCTTTGCATTGGCATGATATTTATTTTAATTGATCCACATAAAGTGACAGTGAGCCATACACATGATGTTCAAAATCCTGACTGTTAAAGCCAAAACCAGAACATCCCTTGAGCTCAGCCTCGTCCTTCACTTCTGTTCTGCCCAGTCCAGTGCCTAACAAAGTTGATCAAACTTTTTGAAGTGCCAAAACTGAAAAATATAAAACTAACAACCAAGGCCAAAACTGAGAAACAATTACAGGAAAGTCACACCTTTTCCATCTCCTTTCATATTTTTTACTTGCAACTTGTGCAAGAGAAACCTGCACCACACCGCTCCCTCCTGCCCGCAAACCAGCGGCACGTTTCCCAAAGGTGTCAGCAGAAGCACAAGTCTGTATAGATCCAAACCACAAATGGCACCACCACAGGGAAAATACTACAACACAGCAAGAACAGTCCCCAGCAGAATCATCTTTTGCAAGAGAACAAAAACCAGAGATGACAATGAATAGAGAAGAGGACAAGGAGATTTGAAATGAGTGGCAGAAAAGAAAAACAGAGGGAAGGTTAGGTGGAGTAGGAGAGTACAATTTCTTTCTTCAAGTTTAAACAAAAGAGAAAAGAGAAGAGAAAATAAACAGAGAGAAGGCCTGGCTTATGAATGAAGAAAAAAAACAAACTCCTTTCCAAAATAATAGCTGTCATACTCCAAGATTGTGAACTTAAAAAAGCAAGCTTCAAAAGGCTTTATTCCTCATGGCCTCTTTTTCTTCTCCTCCGTCTTCAAAAAAGGGATGATCAAGAAGCTAAACTGCATGTTTGCAGTGCAAACCAGTGTTACCATAGGCCTCAAAAAATAATTTAAAAAATGCTACAATTGAACTCTATGCTTTCCAGATCTTCCTTTGTTCACTGCAGTTACGTTCAAGGAGGAATATCCATTCCAGATAAACTGTATTCGTCACCTGCAAAATACTCTTCTTGGTAGGTTACTTCTGAAACTTGAAAAACTGAGTAAACAAGGTTCTGAAGTACAATTTCCTGCTGTTTCTGAAGCAGGTAAATCTGATCTGATCTTTGGAGGGAAAAAAAGTAAAAAAAATACATTCTTACTGCTGATCTCCTTCATAGTGGATAACTCAAGACTTAAACTGGAGATCAGAAATGAACACCAGCCTCCAATGATGGCGATTTCCATTTAAATTTGTATAACAGCATATCACATTTAACTACATGAACAAGGATCTCATTTACACCTGAAGATTGCTTTGTAGTTGTAAAAGTTCTATTTCTGTGTTCCAAGAATTTTAGTTTGCAGAGAGATATATACTGAAAATGTAATACAGATTCACTAGGACCTTGAGTCTAAATTTAAACATTAAGTTAATGTAAAAGTATAAGATGTGTGACTACCAGGATGTTTGTAATGGCTATATGAGTTAGTAGAAATTACAGTAAAAAAAATTATTGCAACAGAACAAACATCAGTAAACACAAAACAAATAACTATGAAGAATAAAACATTAACCTTGTTGTGGTATTCATATGATCACTGGTATTAATGCCAGGAATGATAAATGGAGGGAAACAGCAACCAATGAATAAGGTATGTGCACTTCCCCTAATTATTTCTTTCCAGATTAATTCAGGTCTTTATTTCGGAAAAACAAAACAAGGAAATGACCTACTTGTTTCAAGACCAAGACTTTGAAGCAATAACATGTAAAACTCATGCGAGCAGTTACAAAGAAAATAATGATCTTGTTACAGTTATTCAAGATTTATATTAGTTTCTGGAAGCCTCAAATGCTATAAATTCAAAGAAAAAATGTGTACCACCAATAACAACTAGACTACAATCCTATAGTATATATACTATAAATAACACAAATAGAGCCAGGTTTATGCCTGTTTCTCATCGTGACAGAAGACATGAGCAAGAAAAGGGACAGAACTGCTGTAATGGACAAGGACCTAAATCTCTTGTCTGGAGAATGGAAGAAGGAAATAGGTGCAAAACATATGCCACATATTTTCTGAAATCCTTTCTACAGTATATTTGTTCCTAAGGAGCATTGCATGCAAAAGGGATCATTTGTTTCTTGGGAGCACATTTAATCTTACTGATTATTCCTCAAGTATTACTTATCCTAAACACCTGTCTGAGAATGGATTGTCTAGAGAAATGAATCCAGCTGACAGATCAGGAGCAGGCCTTTGTCTTGTATTCTTAGCTTGATTAGTGTATCTGTTTTACGAAAAATTCAAACCACTAACCACTAATTCCTTTCCATGGCATTTTTCTTGTCTGTTCTGTGCAATTCAGGTGACTGCAGAGCATATTCTACATGTGCTATGCCTTTGGGTCAAGCATGCACATTATTTTATCCTTCCCTGCTTCTGAAAAAAAAATGGGGTTTGTTTGCCTTGTTTTTTTTTCTTTTTTTAAAATTTCCTCAAGTAAAAGTACAAGGAAGCTCAACCTACATGCAAGACTGAAGCTTTGGCATTCTGCACCGCTGCTGTCCATTATAGGAACAAATTAAAATACATTTAGCCTCTGTACTAGTAAGTCTAAAAAAGATTTCAGATGGAGCTCAATGTCATCTTACCTGTCCTGTATCCTGTGTTGTTGAGGTACACTGCAAACGTACGGATTTCATGCTGAGCCTGCCAGGATGGAGATGAACAGTTCTCGTTGTTTGTGTAGGTGTTGTGGTTGTGGACATACTTCCCCGTAAGAATAGAGGAGCGAGATGGGCAGCACATGGGTGTTGTCACAAAGGCATTGATGAAATGAGCACCTCCATGTTCCATGATCCGCCTTGTTTTATTCATCACTTGCATGGAACCTGGAAGAAGAAAACCATCTCAGGATCATTTTGTTCCAGTCACAAGAGCTAACTCAGAGCTCACATGATACATCAGAGACCAGAATGAAGCACAGGTAAGTAAGGGCCACTGTAATCTCATTGTGAACTCAAATCCAAAGAAATTATTCTCTCTCCTCCAGTAAAGTTCTCCCATTGTTTTAAGAAGGACCAAATACTGAAGCCCTAAAATAACATTTGACTCAAACCTGTTGACATAGATTATAATGCTTTTTTAATTTCTCTCTCTAAGCTCAAGATTTACCACTGTAAGTATCTGTACAGCCTTTCTGGAGCCACTAGCACTGTTTCAGTAGCTGAAGGCAAGAACCAGCATGAATTAGGCTGAGACAATGTGGCCTGAGGGTGAAATTCACTGTGCAGCAACCCTGACCAAAGTTTGCATACTCCCTAGGTGCTATTAAATCCTTGACTTCAGAAGATACCTGCCCCACTGCCTTTTGTGCCAACCTTCTTCAATAGGCTGAGCGTTGTAAATACGGAAGCATGGAATCATTGAGGTGGGAAGGGACGTCTGGAGATTATTTAGTCCAACTCTCTGCTCAAGCATGGTCTGCTAGAGTAGTTCTCTAGATAGAACGTTCTTTTCCCTAATGTGAGGTATTAGCAGGTATTGATTTCTGCAACTTGCACTGAACTGAAGACAAAGTAAAACCTTAAGACAAAGTAAAGAATCTCCACAACCAGCCCACTGAGTTCCATCTATCCACTTGATCCATTCTGCTAATAGCATTACCTAAAACTCTGTAAGTTTTCTTAGGCTTGGTTCTGCAGAATCAGATTTTTAGATATCTACTTGGGACAGACAAAACTATGTCATTTATAACCCTCATCTAAAAACAAACGAGCAAGTTTAACTGGCAGAGACTTGGCTGACTTGGGGCAACAGGAGTAAAAGTGTTTTTGCAACAATTACTAAAAGCCACACTACTGCCAAATGGCTGTTCTGTTTCCTGATTTCCTAAGCCTACAAGGCTTTGGACAAAGACTGGATCTTTGCCATAGACATCCACCTAGCTAAATCAGGATCCATATCAGAGTTCTTCCTACACACAGGAACACCAAGGATCAGGAGAAAAAAGACACTTGATTACCCTCATCTATTGATGCCTGAAAGTTAAAACTGCATTGGAGTGAGTTATACTCCATCTAGGAAGAATTCCATTTTCCAGAGAACTTGTAATGGTACCTGTCATCAGCATGACCTTGCAAAGAAGGGCAAACCTTTCCATCACCAACCCTCCCTTCCTGTTATGAGCAGGGAAAGCCAATAGAAAAAATGGAGATGAAGGTATGTGTTCATGCTGGAGTAGTGTTTGGGCTAACTTACCCAAGGTTGAGTTGAATTAATAGTTCAGCTTTAATCAATGCATCCTGCAACCATCTGGCACAAACTGTATGTTGTTTCTGTCAATAATGGGTTTAGGCTTCTTCTAAGCACTTTAGGCAGGGATTTCATTATGAAATTGCAACAGTAAGTCGATTTGATACAGGGCACATTGATATAACCAGGAATCAAAACCTAGAGGGAAAATGGTCATAAGCCACATACAAAATCTGATTCTCTGGCACCATGAAGGATGGTCATTTCACCTAAAAATTGCCATGGTATTAGTTTTCTTGAGATAATTTTGTTGGAATGAATATTAAAAATTAAAATAATAATAATAATAAAAAAATCTATGTGCAGTTGCCAGGTCAGAGTACATCTCTGTCACACCACAGTGACAAGAACCAAAGCAGGTTACTGCACTCTCCCTTTAAAACTTGCCAAACTTTACATATTAAAATGGAGTTTCTGAAGAAATAAAGATCATTTTTTTCCCCATATCTGTGGGATAAGTGTTAATGCTCAAAGGCACTAAAAACACAGTTAATACTTATAACAGTCAATTATACATTATGTGAGCCTGAAGACTGTGGATGTTTCCTCTGTGTTGTCTTATGAGGTAGCCCAAGCATAAACAGTCAGACCAAAAGAATGTTTTGTCATCCCAGTATTAAAATACAATTTAACAATCCCTTTAAATGACAGAGGCATCTGTGCATAAATAATGGTACGTGTTAAGACTCCCCTTGGGGACAGTAAGCTCCTTTAATAAAACTGCTGTAATGACAAGGCCCTATATATCAACAGTCTTTAACACAAAAACATATGATCTAATCTGCTTCCCCAGCTTGAGAACTAATACAGAGTGACAGATCAGTGGAAGGTAAAAATCCAGCATACTCTTCTGTACAATCTTAAATAGGACAGCTCTAAATATTTTAAACAGCATGTAACCAGCCAACCAAAACTTACTTTCTTCAGCTTGCCTCCAATGCAAACACAGAATTGTGAGAAAAAGTAGAAATTGGTCTTTCTGTGGCTGAAGATCAGTTATTGTGTTAACCAGAAACTGGAACCTCACCAAATCACCTTTTGAGTTGGAAAACCTTCTGGGGTTTCATTAGTGGATGTACCAAGGGAAGACATGCTTTGAAGTGTCAATATTTAATTCAGAAAATGTTCTGTTACCTGTCTAAAACCACTGATAATAACAATTTAGTAGTTAAATGTGAAACGTCTAGGCGATTTTAAAAAAATATCCACCGAACTACTGTGAAAATATGAAAGCTGAAGCAATTTGATGCATTCAAGTTGCTCCCTGAACAAAGTGAAGCAAAACCTAGGTTGAAATTCGTGTGGTATCCATAACTTTGCCTACTGTGTCTTCACAGTTCACTTTAGGGATAAGGCTGATATTTTGACAAATATTAATGGAGTAAAGATAGCAGTTCTTTACCTCATTGGTTATGTTTTGTTGTCATAACTTACATGAGTTTTATGGAGCTCAAGCTGCTGAAGAACTTAAATTCCAAGTGACTTAAGCACAATTTAAGAAGTAGTATTCAAACGCAGAGAAGTTAACTAAACTCTGCAAGGTTAATTAACTGTCTCTTAAAGCCTTCTATTTTCATCCTGTTTAAACCTCATTAGACAACATTTTCACACTGTTATTTCCTTTTCCCCCCTCATATTTAACAAAGCTCTAAGGCCCTAATATCCATGTATGATAACTATGAAAAATTATCTTGCATGCCACTTTTGTAGTTTTTCTGAGGAAGATGTAGGAACATACAAATCACGTCTCACTCAGATTTCTGTTGTGACTGAAATATCTTCTAAATAATCAGATCTTTCTCCAACGATGAGATAACGATATAAGCTGGTTTTTTAAACCACAGCAATATGGTAGGCAAACCTAATTACACTGTAGATGCTGAGTCCGTCACACAGGGGACATCAGCATTATACTAACTTGGACTTAAATGGCTCTAATGGGGAAAAAAAAGAATTAATTAGAAACAGACTTTCTCCTTGTCAGTATATTCCTCTTCTTTATATTCTGCTTGTCAGTACAACTCTTTTGATTAGACAGTCAACTGAGTGTGTATGTTTCAGTAGTTCTTGGTGTTCTCATTTGTCTTCTCCCATCTGTATCTATTACAGTTTACACTGATTCTACTCTGGCCTGAAGATTCTGCATCCTTTTCATCAGTCCCTCATCAGTCTTTTCCTTTTTTTTTCAAGACAAGGCTGAGGTTTGGTTTTCCAAGTAAAACAGCAGTGCAAATAATAATAAAAAACCAACAAAAAACCCATGAGAAAAAACAATGTTGTATACCTTTCCTGAAAGACAACATTCTCTTCCTGGTAAACTCCACCTGCTACTGGTATGTTAAATCTATGTTAAATTAAATAAAGGCTGTTAGGAGCACTTAAGATTGTGTTGTCTTCCCTTTTGCCTCAAAAGTAGCCACAAAAGAACAATGAAAGCTACAGCTTCCATCAGTTACAGAATATTCTTAGAAACAGATTAAATCTTAGTTATGCACAGCTTTCTCTGGTACACTCTCATAGCTTCCCAGTTTTCCTTAGCTTTTATTTGTAATTCACATCTTGTTTTCATCTTTCTTACATACATTAACCACAATCCCCACAAATGGCAATTTTGATTAACTTGGACAGCTCATCAGACAATAGACAAGAATAAAAATTAATTCAAACAAATATTGGGTCTCACAAAGGCATTAGGGGCACATGATGAATATCAAATCTCAGCTTCATCTAATGGATTTTCCTTAGTTAGATCCTAATTTGTGTGGACACCTGCCCATTATGCTTGAAATTGGAAAGCATCAGATTAGCTGAGAAGAGAAATATACTGCCCAAAGGACTTAGACAATTGCATCAGAAACAAACAGGCTAGCATAAAATAGAAGATGATAAATTTTTTAGGACCACCTTCTGAGCCTGCAAGATAATGTACTTCAGTTCTTTTGGATATACATTATTGAAACTGCTTTATTTGTGATCCAAATAACCATTAAAAAAAAAAAAGTCACAACAAACCAGATCTTCTGATCCTACTAATTTGAATTACATTTGTATTTGGTGGGGTTATTGCCAAAGCAGGCTTTCTCACCACCTTGAGAAGAATGTGACATCTATGCTGCTGTAGGCATGCAGTAATTCTGGCAAAAAGGAAGCATCCCCAGGCACCCGGCCACGTGGCTGTGATTAACTGCTCAACTAGATGAGAAACTGTATAAGTAATACAAGTTGATTAACTTTACTATTGTGTTCCGTCTCTTCTGTGAGGTCTGTTTTCCAATTTTTCCCATCCATACTAGAAATTTCATGCAGTGACTGTCAAAAAAACCCCACCAGACCACACATATACAAGCTCTCACCTTCCAGAGGATGCAGGCGGTACACTCACTTCAAAACACACATCTAATGCAAAATTATTAACGTAAACTGGTTTGTGTTAATCACTTCCAACTACAGACAACATTTGGTAAATACAAGCTTGTTCAGGTAACAGAACAAAACCTAAACTCTGTCAGTTAATTCATTATTCCAAATCATTAGGCAAAGCGTGTGTTTAATCTTCGTGTCCTTTCTTCAGCAATTAACACAGCGTGGAATAACACAGTAGAACCGTTTCATAATAAGTGATTTTGGTCAGTAATTAACTGCACATCTAAATGGACAATATCAACAATAGTAGGACTATGTTAGGTAACCTTTAAGTAATTAAAATTAAAATTATATATGTAACGAATGTCTGCAATTACACACAAAAAAATGGGTAATTACACGGTGCAATAATCAGCTATGAATTTAAACCTACTGCTCTGGCATGTAGCTTCCCAGGTTATACTTGCAATTGCCAGAAGCATAGTTTAGGTGTCTAGATGAAGACAGATTAGCAGGAATCTCATATTACCAGAGAAACCAAAAGTTTGACATTTTAAGTTGAGACTATCTTTTGCTGCCCTTGAATTGCATGCACACAAAGTATTTTCTACATAAAGGTAGATTTAAATTTTGCTACTTGTTCTTCCTATCATTTTTCACATTGAAAAAAAATGCTATTTCGAACGTAAGAACCTAGCTTCAAGGAAAAGCAGTGCCATACTCATTAGCTAAAATTCTCTTTATGTTGGGCTCTTACCAAGTTCTACATCCTGATCATCAGTAAGAACAAGGATGATGTTTGGGCGGATGTTTCTACGGTCTCTTTGAAATCTTCCCTTCAGACGCTGATTTAACAGGAAAGCTGAACTTCCATCCAACAGTGATAAAACAGCCATCATGAATAATCCAAGGACAATGCTATGCTGTGCCATATTGTGCTGATTTAGTGTTCTCTCTGAACAAGGTAGGTTAATGGCTTCTATTTCTTTTTTTTTTGCTCGCAGGTCTCCTATAAGGGAGAGGGAAACAAGTATTTATTTACACCTTGACCCCTCTGCCCCCTACAAGGAACAGCAAGGTTCTGTGCAAAGAAGTAAAAAGCAGTATGCTTGAAACAACTTAATTCCTAAGAAAAAAAAAAAAACAACAAAACAGCACCAAAGCAACTGAATGGGTTTTTAGTGCCAGCTAGAAGCAGAAACTTAAAAAATTCACAGTTCATAAGGTGTTATCAACATAAGCAATGAAGTTTCACTTGATAATCAAATTTAGCAGCAAGTTCAAGGCTTTAGCAAGGTATTAAACTCTTACTTTTGCTTTGATACATATAAAAAAATCAATATTCTTCCTTAGAGCTCTGGGATGTTTTGAGATTACATTTTTGTTTACTGCATAAAAAATGCAGATGTTGAAGAAAAAAACCCCACACCTACTTATATTTTTTTAACAGAACCACTGTAAAATTTACCGAGTTAACACATTTGGAAATTCATAGAGGACATGCAGATAGAAGACTTGCGCAGTGATCCATCTTACAAATCTTACTAGAGAAGGGAGCCGCTCCAATCTTGGAACTATAGTACAATACTGTTTGAAGTCTACTACACCTTTGATGTTACTGTGATATCTCTTCAGCATTTCTGTTGTCTTCCAAGATTTTTTTTCTTAAATATTATTATTGAACACATTTGAAGGCCCATTGCTGCAAATGTTTGGGATTGCATATACCAAAATGGTTTGCACTGCCTATGACTTCTCTCCATCATAAATACAATGCCTCCAAATTGACTTGTTTGCAAAACAGAGCACGTCTAACCAGTGCTGTGCCTGTTACTGAGCCAATAAAAAATTCTTAGCAAGTCCTACAAGGAGATTGCAAAAAATGAACAAGCATGCTGAAGAACTTTTGAAATCAGTTTTTCTCAGTGATCTTCTGGTATAAAGGGATTTTCTCTTGCTTTCAGAAGTCAAAATAACAGTATGAAACTGTATTGAAAATATCAAGTACTAATTATTTCATCAGATCCAGTGATCAATGAGTCAGTTTTGTATGAATTCCCTACTTGCTGCCTGCCTTTTCCTGGATTGGTGCCAATGATCTCTTGCAATGCAGTGAAAAATCAATTAAAAATGACACAAGAAAGACTAGCTCCTTTTTGTAAAGAGCAGAAATGCCTGAGTAGAGAGAAACTAGTACAGTGTGTTTTATCCAAAGAAATACATTGGCTATTCTGTCCCTAAAGCCACTTGGGAAAACAGTTGTTCCTCTAGCAGATTATTTCATAGCCATATTATTATTTAGTCTCTGTCAGTGTCTGTTCTTTGAGATAAACTTTGATTAAGAAAGTTCTCATGCAACAGCAAAAACACTGGTCTGAAAAATTATACTCAGCTTCTATGCTTATTTAAGGAAAAGGTATTGAATTTTCACATCAGTCAGATACATAGCTATAGTATGATGCAATATTTATTACAGCTGCTTTCAAAAACTGTTCACTAACAGAGTTTGAGGAAAAGAAAAATCATTCTTCGTCCAGTCTCTCCAGTGGGTTTCAGAAGCAGATGAAATTAACTTTTTCTCATAGAAACTAAAAATTGTTTTTAAATATCCTTGCACTTTTTGCAATGGGTAGGAAAAGAGAAAAGTCCAACTTTCCATGTTTACAGATACAGCTTTAGTACCTCTACTGCTGCTCAGAGATTTGCCAGGCTATAGCAGAAGGAACACCAACAAGTCCTATCAATTTTCATTCCTTGCACTCAAGAATTCCATCTGCAGCAGTACAACTGGGAAGAATCATGTCAGATTCAATGTGTTGCTACTGTCCAGAGTAGTCAAAAGCAGCTTGAGAGGCAAACCTGGATCTGTTTCAAAAGGGGAGGGGAAAAAAAAAAAGTTAGTTTAGCAGACACATACTCCTGTACACCAGCTTTTGTGGGGAGGGAGTAGAGAAATGGCTTCTGTTTACTAAAACTAAAATGACCACGTAGATGTTCTCATTACAGACAAATATTTTTCTGAAGGCCTAAAAGTCTACGATTTTTCTTCTGCTCTATACTAGCCAATAGCTTCTCAGAATAATAGCACTCACTGACTTTCCTTGCAGCATTTAGAAGGCTGTCCATTCTTGTTACATCTGCTTATAACTACATTCACTGTATTGTGCATATATAACAGTCTTCCTTGCATTTTTCTCATTTCTTTCAAACAAACACATGGAAGTAACCTCATGACCTCATTACCTCTCTCCCCTTAGCCTGTCTTTTCCTCAGCGTTTATTGCCCCTCACTCACTCCATTGTATCTAAAAATAGAAGTTGTCCCTGGCTCAGAGAGCTGCTTATCTATCTATACAATACTTAACACGCTTGGGGATGTACATAAACTGCTATTCCACAGCTATTTTATCCACACTCATATATTTATAGTCAAAAGAATTAGTTATCTCTGAGAGGCTACTGTGGGTGGAAGAGAGAATTCCACGTCAAGTACAACAGGCATCTTCTACCAAACCTGTTATCTCTTTCTCAACTCCTTCCTCAACAAAGATTTTTCAACTGTTCTGATGTGTTATATTCCTATTATTATCAGGGTAAGTACTACTTGGAACGAACTCAAAGTATATAATTATATGCAAAACTCATACCAATAACTAGGTAAGAAAATTAAAGCAATTTTAGAAAATAACCTATTTCTTGAAGTATGTATTCATAAAAGACAGACATGCCACAACTAACAGCATATACGCAGTAAAATCTAAAAGCCAGCTTTAAATACTTATCAGAAAAGCAACAAAAGTCTCTTGCATGGATTGCCAGTGGTCAAATACAGATTGATTTATTTTTTTTTAAACCCTTAGTCTTTAGTGAACTTCAGGGAAGAAATATGACATAAAGTCTCTATTAACAGTTCTTTCCCCATTTTGGTCAATAAATTTAATCTGCAACTCATAGATAAAGCCAGAAGAGTTCCACAGTGGTGTCCCAATCTGCCTTCACTTTTAATATAGCACCCTCTCCAACGATGCATTTTGATCTGAGTGGTACAGATGGTCCCCTGCTTTATGTGCCTCTGCAGGCCATCCTCCAATATTAAAGATGCTTAATCTGTAGTGGCTCTCATGAGAATTAGGTATGGCTCTTATTTTCTCCCAGACCACACATATGAACTTGACAAGTCTGGTCACTCCTATTTTGTATTGAGGAAAGTGCTATCAGAAACTTATGAAATGTTCTTCAGCTAGGGCACCTAGCTAAGCTTTATTAAGCCTATGAAACCTCCTAGCGTTCTGCTTTGGAGAAAGTCTGGTCCTCTTATTTTCTGTGGTTTATGGTGGAGGTTAACAAGTCCCTGACTCCCTTCATAGCCTGAATTAGATGCAGCTGCCTCTTTTTGTACTTAACTCCTACTAGGATGGGGAATGAGAATAGAGCCAAACTTAATTCTCCTGTGTGGCAACACAGAACATTACACTAAGTCACATTATAAATGCTGAAAAGATAATGCCAGACCTTTATACTAAAGGTAGTATTTATAAAAGAATGGAACCAAGTTCTGTTCTCAAGTAGCATTTACACCAAGAAAAGGTTTCTTTTTACTATCATATGTCAGTTCTACATCAGCACAGGCAGGACGCACAGGGATGACCCGTGTCACTTCTACCCCCAGATGATATTGTTAACATACTATTGATTAGTATTGCTTGGCACAGATGTAACGGGCACTGTGTGCAAAACCAGTAACTGGCAGCAGCTTGCACACACCAGTGCTCCCAGCCTTGCTAAAACAGGTGCCTGCACAGCTGCCCCGTGCGGAAGCCCACCGCAACTTCACCGAAGTAAGTTATTCCAATATATTCAAGAGTAGCATCTGACTCTTTCCACAACAGAAAAGGTACAAATATGTAACAAATTAATTCCTGTATCAAATATGTAAATTAATCCTGCTCCGAGCCTACTTCTAGAGAGCTGTTTCCAGTCAGGTTTATATTAACATGTTTTTTTTTAAAAAAAGCATACTGTAAAACACTAAATAGAGATCTGCTTCGCGGCAAGTTCAAGTGGCCCAGCAGCCACCAGAGAACAGGCTAACACAGCACAAGCCACGCAGCAGAACTGCACGAGCAGGGAAAAGGGGCTCGCAAGCAGCGATGCACACCTGCTCCAAGGAGGGCTGGAGCCAGCACCAGGTGTATTATTTGAGCAGACTTAGGGGTGCCATTTGTCCAGTGCTTAAATTCATTGAAATACACGGTGCTGGAGCCATTCCCTAGCAACCAACCGAATTAAAACCACTTTGCCAGTTAAATGGATTCAGCGGTGCTGCTGTCCTTTTAACTCTTGAGTCACTCCTAGACCTACAGGTTGGGTTATGACAAGTCCTTTTCCACTGGAGCTTTCACCCCTCATTTGAAATCATTATGTTTTGTATGTAAGACATAAACATATCCTTATATGTGGATTGGAAAGAATCTTGTCTGCAATCAAGCAAGGTTCTCAGGGGAAGGCTGGCATCAACATTACTGCTATAATCTAACAATAAGATCTGGTTTCTTAGTTTTATACTTTTGCATTTTTTTTTCCCCAGGCAGTCAAACATTTAACAGAAAGTACAAAATCAAACCCTCAGTGCTAAATGTGACTCTTGAAGGTTACAGTTGTGCTGATTTACCTACAGAAACCATGGCTAAAGTATTTTTATTTGGAAGGACCTACAATTTCTTCAGAAGCAGCCAGGAACACAGCTTCCAGATGTATTAGAGCACTGAATTACTGTTCAGACACATTCTTCTCACTCACTTTCCTTATGCTGGTGAACTCTATACCAAAGCTAAATATTTATCACACGGAAGCTTACTTGTATTACAGAATCTCTTCCCTATCCTGTAACTTTATTTTAAATAAAAGTGAATTATAAGTGAACTGTAAATTTCTTTAGGATTTAATATTTTTAAAAGTGTTTTAAACAGCACTATATACTTTCCACAAATCCATACTATTCTTTCACATGTTATTAAGCCTCCCAGGAATTCATACAAAATTAGTTAGTCCTCGGAGAGGTTAAGTTGCTATTTGGATCCCCCAAATCCACAATAATAAACACACTGTTCTGCGCCACATGCAATGATAACACAAAAACAACTTGAAAGAAATGAGTTATTTCCCTATTACACTTACTATCTCCACATACTTATAAATAATAAGATACACAGTCTTTGACTTTGAAGATAATTACATTAACTTGCACTAAGTACAGTAATAACCACAGACATTCACTTCTGAAAATACCAAAAGGGAAGGAAGAAAGTGCTTTCAGAAAATAAAAGTAGCCAAGAACAGTTACCATCACACAAATACATTCTATCAAGCAAATAGACATTTTTGTAGCCGCATACAGAGCAAAGTCACGCTGTGTGTGTGTATGTATATATATATATATATATGTAAAAGCAGACCCCTATAGGCATTGAGGCACGCACATTACCCGGATACGCACGGTGATTTGCTACGCGAGAAGCCAAGCGCTATGGCATCAGCTGTCTTCGGAAACTCTTCTCTGCACAGCCACA
>VZZY01001366.1:166442-250181 GCA_013400335.1 Eurystomus gularis
CGGGGGGACCGGGCAGGCCCCGGGGGCAGCCCCCGGGCAGGGGGGGCCGACGCGGAGCTGCCGCCGGGTGCACGAAGCCTTTCTAAGCGAAGAGGACAGTCCAGTGAGGGGTGGGACAGGCAGTTAATTGCCCCTCATATTTTATGCTCTTCTTGGCTGCTGTGGCCAGCGCCTGCCGAGCAGCGGATCTCCGCCTGCGCGCTGCTGGGCTGCGGAGGGAGCTGGAGGGGCTGGGGCCGGGCTGGGGCCCTGAACCACGACACCTGGGGAGCTTGATGGCTTCATGTCCTTCACGTGTCGGTAACACACTCCCCACTGCACCTGTGCCGTTGACGTTAAAGGACCCAGCACTCCTTAGTAGTTAGGAAAAGCTTGACCAAGCTCTTCGAGGCAGGGCCTGTGTTCACAGCAGGTGCTGTCTACACTGCTTGGAACCAGTTACGTTCCCAACCTGGAACTGATTAGTGTTTGGATAAATATCTAAATACGTAGTACCTTCAGTGGATTCTTAAATACACATCTTTCAAAGATGCTGGTACATTAATACACAAATAAAACAAAGAGTACTACATTTTCTTCTAGCATTCCCACGCTGATAGTGTCACACAAGCAGCACAAGTTACCTCAGAACCTCCTGACCCTTATTATTACATCTAATACTGAATTAGATAACATAGAGATATAAATACTTCTGACTATGATTTGTTTTAAACCAAGCATTGCCTCCAATGACTTAATTTGGACTTTGCTGGAGTAAGGCCAGTCACCTTGAACCTTTTTTCATTGTTGCCTACACACAGACTGACCCTAAATTAGCAAAAACCGGAATGGCACAATTTCTGCTAATACAGGTATGTCCCTGCTGAGGCACCAAGTGTGCTCCTGTAGAGACAGGCGTGAACAATACCAGTGAAGCACTTCATGTCAGTACAACTGCGTCCACACTAGGGGCTGCAACAGTCCAACTGTACTGGTAGAAATAAACCGCTCCCTATGAGGGACTTACACTAATACAAAGGCTGTGTGTAAAACAGGAGCTACATCTTGCTAACATTTTGATTAAATTGTTGTATTGCTTTCTGAGATAACATCTGACCTTTTGCTAGCAACTTTCATCTCCCAGCAAAACAATTTACAGACAGCTCATTTTTACAACACACCTGTGAGGTACAACATTCGGATTGTGCACATTTAGACAGGAATTAGTGTCGGATAAGGCAGATGAATCACCCAGAGCCAAAGAGACTTTCAGCAGCAAGGCCAGGAACAAAACCAGGAACCCAACATTCCTCTGTCCTAACTGCAGGCCAACAGTTTGCCTCCTGCAATACACAATCTCTACAAACTATCTCTAAAGGAACTGCAAACAGTAACCACCAAGCCAAAAGAAAATAGAGTTTGCTACACAGTGATCCACATTTTACCTTGGAGGGGAAAGTGGACAAGCTCCCTGTTTAAAACATCATTTTTCTAGCATAGTGTAAATGGGATTTTCCATTATAAGAAACGCGTGACCCAATATAAAGCTACATTGTGAGTTTTCATTAATATAAACTACAAGCAACAAAGATACTAAAAGTAGTATTAGTGGCATTAGTATAGCAATTTAAATGTGATTTAACATCACTGGAAAATCTGTCGCAATAGATCGCTCATTTCAACAAAAGGGTATATTCACCTCACAGGGAGTGCATGTAATTTCCATCAATGTTAATGGGAGTTATGCAAGTGCATTAAGAGGATAATGCACCCCCTGGTCTGAGACAACCCTGCAAAGTGAAAGGTGCTTCCTCTTGAAGAGAATGGGGTTTCCATCTCATGCATTTCAAAAGAACTTGTTCTGGCACTGTTACAAAACAGGATGGATAACAACTATTATGCATACTTGGTGATCACTCTCCAAAATTAGAGCAGTTTAGTGATTTCAGCTCGTTTTCATGTTGCCAAAAATTCGAGGGATACAGATGTATTTAAAACACTGTGGTCTATTTGAAGTCTAGGGCAACAAAGCCATGTGAAATTACTGGTAAAACAGGAAGTCTGAAAGCCTGCTAGTGCAATGGGGAAGGAACTTTTTAGACATATGCTTTTTAAATAAAACAAACTCTTTCCATTCACTACCTGGAAAAAGATTCCATTGCTGTATACGGATCATCACAACTGATCAGGAGTTCAAAAGATAAAATGAAGAAGATCCTTCCCTTTCATTTCCACACAAGAACTTTTTCACTGTGCATCACCAACGACATTTCAGATCTCTCACAGTATGCCATTGAACAGCTTAGAGTTATTTTACTGTACATCAAATAACAAATGTTGCCTATTATCTAAATAATTTGTCTTTTAAAAAATCCCAGGATATGCCTATTAAAATTAGTAGAAAATGGACATGCAGGCATTTCCTTAAATATCACACATCTGCATCATTAGGCACATAAATCCCTCAAAAAAATTCATCTCCAGTTCCTCTGCCCACCTCCCTTTCAAGAAGTGGTGCACTGAGAACTGTACTGAACAATTCATGTTGGACTGTTACCTAAAGTATGGGTCTGCACGTAAAGGGGAGCTGCTCTGATCCAGTTGGCAGATAGTGGGGATCCACACTGTTACTTTTAATCAGTTCTGAGACAACAGCTGAAGCTCCAGGGTGTAACAAGCACTCATGGGGAAGTGTCCCCCCAATGATGGAGCAAAACAGGAAGAGCAGTGTGTCAGCAATACAGAGAAGCAACTGCTGGGAAAGAAGATGACAGTCAGAGAGAGCCTAAAGTCATTCAAACACCACCCCAAAAATACAAGAGAGGCAACATGCTGTGCAAGGCATGTCTTTTTCAGTGTTGCCAAGTATATTGTGCTTTCAGAGCTCAAATATTGTTCTCTTCTCACATTACATGCAATAGAAAAGAAGGGCCGGCTTTCACACTTTTACATACTTTGGTCAATTCCAAGTCCTCTTCAGACTTCCAAATCTTTGTAGTAACTCACCATATGTAAACCTCTCAAACCATTAGTCATTTTGATTTCTCCTCTCTGCTTTCACATTTTTTTAATATCTACACACATGCTCTGAGCTGTCTTTAAAGACCTAGAAATAAAGCCAGCAAGAGAACAGAAGCTTGATCTCCCTTGCTTTTTCACAGGGTAATTTATTACAGTAATCAGTCCAGAGTTACACTAATTAGACTGGTCAGAGACCTTATGGCAGTATAGAGTTCAATTTTTTACTTCTTTAAACAACTGCGTTTCAGCCACATAAAATGTGTAAACACATTTTCAACAACAAATCAGAATGCTATTAAGGAGGCATAAACAGCACAGTGTGCTCCACGCCTCGATTCCTCACATTGCACGTGTTTTATATCACAGACTCCAGCTCAGTATGACTTTTGTGGGCAACTGCTCCACTCTAATCTTCTAAAGTCAAGTTGTACTTCTGTAAGTATGCAATCACATTATGGGGGAAAATGGTTTATATGCTTTGAGATATTATGAAAGTGGAAAAGGGGAACACAGTCAAAAAAAGCAAAGGAGAAGGGAAAAATTAACCTTGCTTGACCGATCCAAATGCTGAGTAAAAGAAATTCATTATAATCTTTATTTTTGCACAGAAGACTATGAAATTAATTACAACTATCAATATACAATGTGTCAAGATTTAATATAATTCTTAAGATTAATCAAATGAATTTTGATTGTAACTCACAACAGTAGATGTAAGTTACTTCACAAAATATTGAAGTAGCAACAATGATGGGAAAGCTGTAACAAAAGTAACACCCCAGTGCACTGATCAAATTGATAGCTTATCTATTTGGACAAAAAGCTCAACCCAAATCTTTCCTGGAAAGCCAAACTAATTCCTAAGAAAACACCATTAGAATAATCCTGAAGTTCACACACAAAATTATTATGTGTTCTGAGCATTAAAATTATTAATAAGGCTCAAAGATGCATCTCAAGAGCTATACAGAGGACGTAAACTCAATGAGCCATTGTTGGTCACACACCCTATAAAAGAAGAGAAGCATACTAAAAAAAAGGTCTCCTTTTCCCCCACTTATAAATTACCCTTAGAATAGCTGCTTGTAGGGCAGCAGTAATTCAGCAATTTATTTTAATAAAGAATTCTGATTATTTTTTTCTTTTACATCCCAATCTATCTTTCCCTTGTAGGCTGTCAACACATTTCAGTATGGTGCTCAGGCTGCCTCTTGTCCTGATACCTGGATGTTGAAAATGTCTGAAAATATATGGAGTAATGGGACAAAAATCAACTGAAATTGCTTGACTAATGATTAGCTGCAATCGCGGCGTAAGTTGGTATGTGATGCAAAATATTAAAGAGTATTATAGTCATTTTTACTAAAACTTCTCTTAGAGAAGTCAATAGCCATTGCCCTTTAAATAACATTTCCTAACAAAAAAGTGACATACATACGGATAAAATACTCTGTGCCTATCTAAAAACAGCTACGCTCTGAGAGCAGGAAAATGTATAATCAAATGATACAGAATGATAGAGCCATAGGCCTCACCTTAGTAGAACGTTACAATGTCCACTCTTTTCTGCATCCAGTGTGCATTCAACGTCAGCCAGGATCTCTCCATGTGACCACGCTATCTCCATCTATCTTCAGTAGATCACCCCTGGCACCCTGAACAGTCACCCTCATGTCCTGCCTCTGAAAAGTTCCTGAACTGGAGCAGGTATCCAGCCTATGTTATGTGCTCTTCACCATATAAAGATCTGGTTTGCAATTCTTAGGTTAGGGTGAATTTGCTGTACCTACAGCAGAAGTACCTGCACTTACAAAGCTCTATTCCATAGGCATGAAGTCCAAAGGGATGCAACTCCTCCACTAGGAAAGCTACAGCTTTACTGCTTGCTTACTCTGCTTTGCATTATGTCTTCTAACTACTACTGTTTAGCAGTTCTCCCTCCCTGCTTCAAATACTTTAAATAATAATATAGGTATCTGGATCTGACGGAATATTTACATATTCTGAGCTGGACTTCAAATGCACAATTTTAAGAAATATTAGGAAAGCAAAATACACAATTGCCAGCACTTTGCACACACAAAGAAAGTTAAGTCTTTTTCTTGTTCGGTTGTCTCAACAGCACAAGGGAGGCAAAGCTTATGGTAGGATGTGATACCCATTATTAGATCAACTACTACATGTGGGAAGCAACAGACACACCCTCAGGCATATCGAGCACTTCTTCAGGTCTGAAAGAGAAGCAGCAATCTTCAAAGCTGAACTGCTCTGAGTTAACTAATGTGTTAAGCCGTTTGAAAGAAAAGTAGCTCATAACTCTGATACAGGAAAGCTTGCTAACAAAGAAAGAGGAGACACAGATTGATCTGTTAAAAAAAAACCAAAAAAAAGTAACTAATCTCCTGAAAAATGTAGACTCTCATACTGAGGTGGAGATACAGGAGAAGTCAAAAAAGGGGTTAAGAAAATTATAATACCTATAAGACCAGTATCTCTAACAAACCTATCATTTTACCTTTTAACAATCATGAATTTTAATAGTGAGGCTTATCTTTTGAAGGTGCTTTGTAGATGTCCCTTGAGGGTCAGGACTGATTCATCAGAGATAGAGTGGTTATTTTATGAAAAATGTTCACCTACTAGGCATTGGCTTCTCTCTTATTGATCATCTGCAAGGACCTTGGGGGTTTCTTGACTCACTTTCTATAATGTCAGTTGGTCCATTTGGTTACGCAGGTTATTTCCTCTGGGGACTGTGGAGATATAGGAGCAAGTAGATACACAGTTTTGATAGTGTTATGGTAGCTTCAGTACTCTCAGTACAGGTAATATCCAGTCATTTGGAAGATTTAATGCATACATTATGTATTCTTAAAATACAGAGTATTATATTTTGAAAAAAGTTGCTTTTTAATTACAAATCAAATATATTAGATTATTTACATAATGTCTAAAGCACACTAAATCCATCCAAATGCTTTCTACTTCATTCAAGACAACAAAAAAAATGCAGAAACAGAAACATGTTCTGCCCCTGCTACAGAATGCTTTACTTTCATTTCCAGAAAGTTAAAAATAGAGGTGAATCTACATGTGAGCTTTAGTGTCACTCCCCTACCTTTAGAGTTCACAATCTCCTACAAGGAAGTGACAATTAAGATTCCTGCGTGCAGTAAAACTTAGATCATGGCTACAATACTCTAGTGTTATACTACAGTAACAGCCACTGACTCAGTGAAGTCTGAAACATGCTTTGCAACCTTGTTTCTTTCACTTCTTATCTTTTGTGTTAATTTTTTTAGTACATTTGTAGAAATATATCTGATTTTTGTTCATCTTTCAAAAATTCCAGGCTGATTATAGAGTTGTCTAAAGTGCTAAAAGTAAGTTTTCAGCTACTGTCTGTGTTCAGAGTCCTGTGCAATTAGATTCTTCTTTCACACTGTATATAACAAGATGAAAGGTTCCAATTCTGTAATCTGACTAGCATACTGGTCTTCCACCTAATTATCTTATTTTCAACCTTTTATTTTCTCTGCATCACATAAGTACCCATTTCGGGTGATGCATATCTATGTTTTCTTCATATATTACGAGATCCAACTGATCCTTTGCTATTCAAGATTGTCACTTGGAGTTATTATTTGTAATCACAATTTCTCTTTTCTTCTGAGAAAGATACTTAGCTCTATGTCATTTTCTCTAGCTTCACAAGCAGCATCTTCTATTTGCCATTAAAAAGCCCCTAACTCATCATCATTGTAGACGCATTGCTGGCTACAGCTGTATTTGGCAAAGAAAAAATTGAGCCTGATTGGTCCCTCTAAACATCTTTTTTTTAAAAAAAAAACCATCACAGCTGCCCTTTCTGGCTTAGAATACGTATTATTTCTGATTTCAGTCATTCCTTGAAAATGATGTCTGATTCTGAATTCAGAGACAATTTTATTACTAACTTTAGTAGAAGCACAGTCTATATTTCTATTACTGCAAAGCGTTACCAGTGAGCAACACATTACAGGTCAGATATCTCACATGTAGTAAGTCTCAATTACACACCTAAAATGGAGTGAATTGATTTTTCAGAAGTGTTCAGCACCCACAGGAAACAGTTCTGAAAATTTATGTAGCCTTCCTCAGGTACGGTAATTGTAGCTGAACACTTGAAATCTGGCAATGCAACATTTTTGTTTGTACTTCAGTTAACTCTACGTTATTTGTATGCCCCATAGGGCTGATTACATGAATAATTCTTGAGAAACTCGCTAGTCCCAAAGTATAACAGAGATCAACTACCCACCCTGGCAAATAGGAGTGTCTGACATGAGAATATCTGAGTGTATGTCCTCAGGAATTGCTGGGACTATTTTTCAAGACAAGACTGTATGCTCTTAGCTGCAAAAAGTTCTTAACCATCCACTGAAAAGTTTGCTTGTAAACGGTAGATACAGAGCAACTTGCTGAAATGAGATTTTTAACTCAAAATTCTATTTTTGCTGGTTTGGCTCTTAGGTTTTTCTGAATAAAACTGTGTAGTATCAGCAAAAAGCTCCTGGAGGTATCTATCAGGTCATCTCACGACATTTAGTAATAACAGTGGTAAAACCAAAAAACATAGCTACTATCCTTCAAGGATGAATAATGGTAAAGCGCCAATCAATATTTATACGTCAATATTAAAATGTTTTGAATTCTGTTTACTAGCAAAGAAATAGGTCAAGAAAAACTTCAGGCTTAGCAATTTCCATCTGAACAGATTTTTAAAAGGCCAAAATCTTTTCTGAAGTGCCATGTTTTATCCAGAGAGCTCTGGCTATAGTAGTACTTAATTCTAAGGCAGATTTCCTACACACCAGCAGATTTTTGGCTTGCATATTTTTAAATGCACACTAGATCACACATCAAATTTTGTTCTGACTTGCATCAGTTTAATACAAAGTAATTGAAATAGCCTAGTATATTTTAACAAGAAGAAAGTATTTTAAGTGAACAAAATATATTTCACCAAAAGCACGTGACACACACTTGCTAAATAAGAATCTATTCAACATGCCCAGTTTTATGATTAAAAACTAAAATGCCTCGGGCAATGTTAATTGTTTAAAAACGATCTTAGGCATAAAATTCTTGTAAAACATTGTGGTTCTGATATCCAAGATATGGAAAAAGGAGAAATATAGGCAAATAATATCCCAGTCTCAGGCTCACCCAGTCAAACCAAAATGAGTTCTATGACATAGCACCTGTTTAGAATCCTTGCTTTTAAGTGCTGCATGAATTAGCAGGTATTTGAAACTTAAAACTGTGTCATCTGCCAGAAGGAAGCTGGTAGCACTTCAGATGCTAACAACAGGGGAAAAGATTATAATTTTTATGGGCAGTAATATCTCTTACAAAAATATCTTAGTATCTCTTAAAAACTATCTTCATTTGAACCATATTAAAACTGAATGATAAGAAGTTACAAGTAGTTATTTTTCTCCTTTTTCAGAGCTTTCAACACATGCTTTATGCCCTACAAAGAGACTGTGAAAGACTTTTCACTAACAGTTGGGATAAAGTATTGTCTCAAAAAACCCCACCAAAACAAGAAACCTCTTACATTTATTTTTACTTATTTTTCAATGGAAATAGACATCTAGTCTACTAAAATTCAAACCAGTCAAAAGCAAAAGTACGCAAATATTCTTTCAAAATATGGAAATACTTCTGTTTAAAAATAATATGGGCGAATAAAAATGTGGCATTTTGGAAGTGTTCTTAGATTTCAGTCAGTAATTTGTCAAAACCAGCCTGAAGAGCTTAGAGATGAATTATATATATTCATTTGATATATTCAGCTGTGATTTTATAGACAAGAGTGTAGGCTGGAAACTTCTCCTCCCAGCTAACTCCTCCTTCTGCTCCTCTCCCCACCTGATTACCTTTTTTATCCAACTGCTATAGATATGCCTAAAGTAAACTCCTGGATCCGAACTCCAGATAGACAAGGGCCAGAATTTGTAGCTTGCAGCTTTTCCTAAAAATCAGCCAATTCTATACACCTCAAAAAAAAAAAAGTTCCCATTTGGAATTCAAATCACTAACGTTAATATTGTTCTAGAGCTGTTTTGGTTTGATGGTGGGTTTTGTTTTTCTTGTTCATGTTAGAAGACGTGCATTTTTGATCATGAATTTTAGTTCATGATGAAGATTTTTTGGGTGAACCTCTTCCTTTGCAGCTCAGTGTAAATTCAAGCTGTATCAGTATATAAACTGCACATACCAATCATTTGGAATAAGCTCATGCAGAATTGCCTGGTTGAGTCCAGGTACTTTAAAAGAAATTCTGCAGAGAGAAACAACAGGAAAGCTACTCCAGAGTTACTATTACAGACTGCCAGATAGCAGTGCAAGGCGGGAACAGCCACTTCCCACTGTATTGGACCTTTTGTGATCCAAACCCTCAGTCTGCTCTTTGGATGACACCGCACAACAGTAAGATGACATCTGCAACAGGACACTATGTTAGTGCGTGGCATTGTAGTTCAGATCTGTGGTCATGTTGTTAAATTAAACTTGACTATCTTTAGCTTTTTCTAGATGGGAATATGGAAGTTATTATTGTTAGATTTTTTTAGCTTAATTTGTTTCACACGTTTTACATCATCTAATAGTAACTTCTTACCTACTGCTTTTCATAATTAGATCTCAAAGTATTTTACAAATTAAGTACAGAATATTTGTTATATTGATTGAGAAACTGAGCTATAGAAAGGTAAAATTACTTACTCAAGGTCTATTCAACACGTCATTGATCCATCAAAGAACAGACATCCTGGGCCCCATAACACTGTTCTATTTGCTACGCTAGCAGTTGCCAGCTGGAAGCCCATTGACCTCTGGGGCTCCACAGATTAAATCTCTAGGCTACATAATACGTAATGATTTGCTTTGCTTACCACAGTTTCTATACATGCATCAGAACATAAAAACTAACCTGTACTAATCTCTCTTTGATATTTCAGCATATGGAAGATCCTTCAGATTAGTGTTGCCATCAAGGTCTCAGACAATTATGCTCTGAACTGTCACCCATTTAGATAACCACAGCAATAATGCAGGGCTAAAATGCACACTTAAATAATGCTATTGAGGAGCAAGCACGAGAACTGTCGTGTAGTCTGGAGAAGCCTGCAGAGCAAACAAGATACCTCTGTGTGTGCACACGCATGTGACGAGCGTCAGCTAAGGTATATGCTCCAGCACTTACTGCAGTGGGCAATGCACACTGACGCTTCTGGGGGCCGGGATGAGGCAGAGGAAGGAGGACACAGAAAAGGACAAGGGGAATGGTAGGGAACAATATCAAGAATCGTGAAGTAAAAAGAACAGGGAGTTTTCAAGAATAAGCAAATAGCTAGGATTCTGATATAATCAGGTAACTTCAGGTACTTATAACTTAACAAAGCTTTGTCCAGTTTGTGAGGAAAAAATGCAAGGAGGAAAACACCAATGTATTTATTATGGAAAGTCATTATTCAGGATCTTGCTACAACAGTCAGTATGCAGCCTGTCTACTTTGATCCCCTAAGGATCTGTACTGGTTTTGGCTGAGACAGAGTTAATTTTCTTCACAGTAGCTAATATGGGGCTATGTTTTAGATTTGTGATGAAAACAAGTGTTGACAACACACTAGTGTTCTAGTTATTGCTAAGCAGTGCTTACACAGCATCAGGGCCTTTTCTGCTTCTCACCCTGCCCTACCAGTAGGCAGGCTGGGGATGCACAAGGAGCTGCGGAGGGAAACACAACCCAGACCAGGACAACTGACCCCATTCCATACCATATGACATCAACTCCGCAATAAAAAGCTGGGGGAAGAAGGAGGAGGAAGGGAGAACATTCAGAGTTACAGGGTTTGTCTTCCTAAGTATGGTTACACGTGATGGAGCCTGGCTTTCCTGGAAATGGCTAAACACCTGTCAGCTGATGGGAAGTGGTGAATTAATTCCTTATTTCGCTTTGCTAGCGCACATGGTTTTTGCTTTACCTATTAAATAGTCTTTACTTCAAGCCACGAACTTTTCCTTTTTCACCCCGCCACTCTCTCCCCCATCTCACTGAGGGGGAGTCAAGCGGCTGTGTGGGGCTTAGCTGCCTGCTGGGGTTAACCCACAGCAGGGTCACAAGCATGGAGCCCAAGGGAAAAAAAAAGACAGAAAAAAATTTGCAGCCATGTGCTCAAGATCCAGAAGAAAACAGCACGTTCCAACTGAGCCCCTTTAATCAGTCTGTAGCTGATGCCTCTGTTGTAAGAGATCTTAAAACTAAAATGTTTAATAAAACTTAAGCATAATGCAGATTTGTCTGTTGCAGAGTTGATAATAAGCAATGCTGATAACTCACAAAATTTGCATAGTGTTACTAGTTTGGAGCTAACTACAAACTGCCTTGCGGATGCTGACACATAAGTGTCGTGCACACTCTGAAATCGCTGAGACATTCTACTGCTGCTAACAGCATCTGAAGTTAGAAAGCACGACTCATCAGTTTTTACCCTGTGATCAAATCTGAACATCAGAGAAACCTCAAGGGCTTGTTTTGACTTTTGAAAACACTTCTTCCTTAGACTAGAACTTTTTTTCTTCAAGTAGTGCATCTTTTCTTTCCTTCCCTTCTCAACAATCTCTGCAAGTTCTAATTTTCCACACGCATTCCCAGTTGTGAGCATGGGGCTGACAACTAGAGGTACAAATCATAAGTTGAGTGACAGACAATGTTGCTGCTGGAATCATGAGTAAAAAAAAATAAAATAATTTTCCAGAGTTTTAGGATGGCCTGAATGGATCAAACCACCAACAAGAGGGCTGACAATTTAAGACATTCTGCTAATTCACACATGTTCAAAAATGTTGTTGGAGTAACTTCATCCCAAGAGACTCTGTGCTAGATCAGGTATCACTTCTCCTTCCATAGTTCACCAGAATTAATCATGAGCTTGGTTCAGTCTGGCAAAAAGACCGATCTAAATGTAGTTTATACTTCCAGACAATCCAGTAGTGCACAGATCTAGTCTTAACAATCACAAATGCAATCTGCAAATGTTATTCTTCTTGCTTTAAAACAGAGCTATGGAGTGGGAGTGTTAACATTTGCTTATCAGACCTAAACACAAGGCAAAGAGACTGAAACTCTTTAGCAGGCTGTGTAACAAAGCAGGAGCTCCTTAGACCTTTTACAACAATAATCTCTTAGCAAGCCTTCTCAAAGTTTACAGCAGGTTATTTCTCTTCCTTCAATTTGCAGTGTGCTGATCTCCTTATTCTCTCACTGTTAAGTCTGAGAAAAATGAATTCAGAGAAAAGTTCATTGGACCTGCCCCAGTGACCGTAACACTGATGAACTAAGGTAAGTTAGAAACTGAAGTTTCTTAGCTGGTTGATCAGTTTAATGGAAAGGAGCAATTAAATCCAGTGGCAAATAGTTACAGCATGGCTATAGATACTATTAAGTGAAGTTGGACTTTTAAACCTTATGTTGTCTAGCTGCTTTTGACTTAAGGTACACATCAGTCCCAGATTGTCACCTTTCCATGTCAGCCCTGTGACTAAATCTGTTATCTCAATGCTCTTCTCCACATCCCTAACTCAAACAGACAGTATCATGTAAATGGTCCAACTACACTAGTCTGAGCCAGTGTACATGAATTGTAGTTTATGTTTAGCAGCACTAACATGTAAGATTAGAATAACCAACCTCTAATTTTTACATCCTGAAATGTATTGCATTTAAAAATAGTCTCACCAGTCATTCTACATCTGTGTTTATATGATGATGAATCCTTCTGTAATTTAAGTACTGAAATATTTCGTCTCCATTCTGACACATTACCATAAAGTCTAAGGATTACAGTAAGGATGGCTATTCCTAGGGGCATAATATTAGCTGCACATGAGATTGATGTTGGTAGCTACAATGAAGCATAATACCACTATCTCTGCTGTAACAGAGCCTTAGAAGTTCTCTTGCTGACCTACAGTTCTGATAATAAATGCTGAGCAACTCAAATAGCTTTGCAGCAGTTCCGAAGTTAAAAAGACTAAACTACAACAGACAAATTAAATACAGCATTGTCAATTCTTCAAGTACAATTAAAATGTGTATAATTTAAAGCTTGCATTTGCACATACTTTCATACATATCAATACTCAGACAACACTGCAATTCAATATTAAACATGCATATGACACTACATGACAAACACAGGCAACACTCAGGTCTCACTATGTTGATCTCAATGAAGAGATGGTTTTCAAAAATTTGGCCAACATTCCCATGCGTTTAGGAACTGTTAGATTTTAATACACATGGGAAGAGTTTTACCATGACCTACCACAAAGGCCAAGCAGATTATTAAGTAACTAATTCTGGGGAACTGGATGAAGTCTAGTGGGTGCCTCAGTGAGCATCTTCAAGCAGGAAGATGTGTATTTGTTTATTATGATTTTAAGTTCTTGCTTCAGATGTTTATCTGAAAGCAGCAGTACCTGGCCTCTAGTTTAAGTAGCTAAGTAACAGGGTGCAAAACATTTGCATGTAATGCTATCCATCTCATTGTACATACCAACATAAATGACCACACAAATGCAGATCAACAGGGAACAAGGTTCAAGAATTCTCAATTCCTCCTGTTTTTCCAAGAAAATGTTTCCCCGGTGGGGAGAAAAATAGAAAAAAAAAAAAAGAGAGAGAAGGAAAAAATCTCAAACGTCACCCCCCCCCTTAAGAATAAAGTACATGTCAAACTTCTTTTTTATAATAAAAACTTCATCCTATAAATCAAAAACCCAAATCTACTGAAAGCAAGAATTGCATCGCACATCCACTTCTCTACCTGAACTGAGGATGAACAAGAGAATTAACCCAAAGGACAGCTGTTACTTACATGACAGAATATTGCAAGATACTAAGACGTTACGTTGATCTGAATGACACAAGAATCAAAACAGGAACAGAACGGTTTCCACACTTCGAAAAGCCATTCCAAAATTTGAGCCACCTAAGGTCAGCAAACCCGATGGCTACCAAGCTTGCTGTATGCTGGGATATGACAAACGATCTCATCTTTCCAGCACACTTGCTCCAGATTTCTAGACAAGTCATAAATTTACAGTACACCCGAAATTGGTGCACTGTCTGTTTGCAGCAGAAAGCTTATATCAACTCCACTTCCCCTGATGCTCTCTCGTCTTTATCTGCCAAAGCGAAGGCTTTTCAGAATGCATTGACAAGCATTTACCCATGTTTAGTTAAGTATTCTCACAGTTTCCCCTCTATTCTTATTCTTCAGTTCTGTTCTTCTCCTTTTATTGTTCTCCAGCATATTTGGTACATTGCAAATCCTCAGAGTATGCTGAATACATGAACTTTCACCTGATAAAATGATGAAGAAAAAAAGTATTCTACAGAGAGCCCACACTGTGTAAGCTCATATTCTTCCAGGCAGATCTCAATTCAAAGTACTGCATTTTAGGAAACACTAGCTTACAATTTCTGAACAGTTGTTTGCCACCCATTCCATATGAAAACCTATGTGCCATCCTAAGTACTTCTGCCCTTTATAGAAACACTTTTCTTTACAAATATGCATGAATGTAAAACATTTTTTTTAAAAAAACTACATAATCCCTAGAATACAAGATTTCCTCCTCGCTCATATGCGTTATACTTCAAAACAAAGCAAATTTCAAGCCTTTGATAGTGCTGGCACTATTGCTTGAAAAGAAAGGCTCAACCACCTGATTTCCAAACCAAGAAGCACCTAAAAATTAAAAACATAATAGAAGGTACTTTTAACATACAACAGAATTCCAGCAGTAAGGCTGTAATTAGTATTTTATTCTGAGCTCTGTAGAGCTTGGCGTGCAAAGTGTGTTTGTCTGCAGGAATCTGCTCACCTAACTATCTGGAGTAGAGAGAGAGATGTTAAAACGAAAGCCATCTGAACACATACGGCAGCAGCACATATTCATCACGGCGACACACTCTCCTTAGCATGACTTTAGAAAGACCAGGTAATGGTTACTGACATTTCTAACAATGCAAACTTTGAAGTTCTATTTCTGTTTATGTATTTTCCACTCATGCACTAAATACAATAGGGTTTACCCAGGCAAGCTCCTTGGACAAACCGAACTGAACAGTGTGACCAAGCAGATAGGTTATTCTTTTATTTTAAATGGTAGAGAAACCAGCTGGGTTATATTTGGTAAGCAGTATGCTGCTGAACCCCTCCATCAATGATTCTCAATAGAATAAGATGCCAGGCATACAGTTTTCTGCTCTAAGACTAGGAAGCGTATGCACTATACGTCTGTAGCATTTTTTTTCCTGTTTCAGTTACTACTGCTGTTCATTTAGGTCACAAAGTACAACCCTGTGCTTTTAGAGCCCAAGGTTATTTCCTTAGGTAGGTGATAGCTAGACAAAAGTACAAGTTGCAAATTCACTTTCTACTTTACAAGTAGCTTAAGGTGAGTTGTGTGGGTGCATGTGTCTGGTCTGATGCAAAACTGGAAATTAAAAAATCCTCTTGAAATCCTGTACATCTCTTGTGAAATAAAAACAAAAAGTGAATCATAGCTTGTCCTGTGAATCTCTCCAGGAACAAATATCATCACATACTGCACTGTCTGAGGAAAAAATATGCCATCTACAAGACTGTTTTGAGCTTTCAAAGGAAATCTGCTCTGACAAGCTCAATAGATGAGCTCAAGTTTATATGCAAGATATTCTGTGAAACTCTGGCTTGGAGAATTCCAGCACACAAGAAATGAACCCTTTAGCAAAACTGTTCATTTCTAAAACAGATAAAAGACAAGAGGGACAAATCACAAACCAGCCAGGTTTATGTATTTCAGAAAGAGGTTTGGGGTTTTTTTGTGGGTTTTTTGTTTGTTTAAAAAAAAAAAAAAAACCACCAGGGAAATTTTGGGGGATCACCTTTTCCTTACATAGCTTAAGGAGGAAAGCTTTTTGTTTCAAAGTAGTACAGAGTAAGTGCCAATGTTCCTTTAAAGAAGTGAGCCTGATACTGCACGTTTATCAGGCACTCTAGGGATTTGTATGGTGAATACATGCCACATATTTTAGAGAAAAGACACTAATCTGTTTATACTCCTATAAGCATGCTACTGTGAGCATGCATATCAGCAGGCATAGCACATACACTGGCCTTATGAGGCAACTAGGAGGCCCTACATGATAGACTATTGACCATAGTCTGACTTAAATAGCAAATTCACTTTAGACATTGGCTATTTCCTTATTTTCTTGGTACATGTATATAATTAGGAGACTTGTTACCTTAAAAGAAGAAAGACAACACAGTGAAGGCTTGTTAGGGGGCTGATTTATGCAGACATACAGAAAGCAGATAATTCAACCTATATTGTTTGTCCTCCAGCCTCACAATTACTGTTTGTAATCAAATCAGGTAAGAGCAGAGGCTGCATCTTCTTGTGTGCTTCTGTGGGACTTAGCATCCTGAAGCCTTGATTAAAATACAGTCTCTTTTGGCTCTTCTAATGTATAAATTCATCATTTAGAAGATAAAATACTACAAAAAAGCCCAACAGCTGTAAGGTGTAATGCACCTGCAAAGAAAGAAATCCATTTCAGATGCCCTTTGAAATGTACTGGTGTTTGTTAGAGTGGAGTCTGATGTGCCAGGCTTGCATTTTTGCATGTACCTGTCATTTCCAACAGCGTTCACTGCTACCCTAACTGAATCAACTCCTTCTTTCCTCATCAATGCACACTTTTGTCTGTGAAGTATCAGGCTGTTTTCATGATTTATTTATTTCAAGTCATTTGGTAGTAGCTAGAAAGTCAATAGGTGCATGTTAAAATGATTTTTCTTAATTATTTAAAGCTTCAGAAGATTAAAAAAAAAATCTTAACATGAATTGAGCATTCACTAAATAATGCTCAAAGAATAAGAATCCCTACAGCCTTTTTAAAAATAAATAAGGGACCAGACAAGCCAACTTTGAGAATAACCCTTAGAATAACTAAGATTGCTAGTAACAGTCTGCCCCTCTTGATACAGGTTCCTACTGTTGCACATTGAGTAACAAACCATTGATACTGGTGCACTGACACTGACAGATAAGCAGCAATGAAGATGTATGGCCACCTTCTTCTAGCCTTTGGCGTTGAAATAACGTCCCTTGTGTGATTAATGGACGCTGCATTTGTGGAAAGGTGCTGTTATCATTAAGGATTTCTGAAACAATGTCAGTTCCAACATGTTTTTAATGCAGCTGGGGTCAGCACTGAAAAATGTCAGCTGAACACTTGGAACTCCTGAAGCAGCTCCTGAGAGACAAACCAGAGTGAAGATGGAGTTGACATTCAACAGCAAAAGGCACCAAGCTCGGAACTGTAACTCTTTTCCTGGTTTTGAAGGTGGGTGCAGTAAAACAATATAATGAAGAGAAATGAAATTGACTCATAAAGAGTACGCAGAGTGAGACTCTTCTAGTAAGATGAGATAAAGTGTTGTTGAGTACATAAAATGTTATTGCCTAGGAGGACAGAACAGTCTCAAGTGATCAAATGCTCATTCTGCTCTACAGAGAAGTGCATATTGCCAATCAGAAGTTCCAGAAGTTTTATTCCAGATGAGCCAATGAACAATTTTTAAAGAATGAAAATTTCTCATCTAATACATTTTCTGTTAGAACTTTCTTCTGAGTATAGCAATACCTTTCATATTAAACTGAAGTTTAGACTGTGTAGAATGATGCCAGAACTGATCCAGTAGCAACTTCCTAGACAAACCATGCCAGCACAAACAAATTTTAACTTGCTTTCCAAATCATCATGTCTCATGCTTTTTCCAGGAATGTCAGTAGGGGGCTTTACAGAAGAAAATTTGTTTCATACTTCATAAGAAACTTCTAGGATGTCCTACATGCCAACTACTGAACAATTTTAATACCTTGCTTGCAGCAATTTTAAGACCATGAGTCATTTTGAGAGAAGCAAGATGAACAGGATATGGTTGGCACGGTTGCCATGTTTGAGATTTCACAAAGCCAAACCTTCCAAATAAGCTGTAGGGTTCTAACATGATACAGAAACTATTTCCCAGCATGCACAGAAAGAACTTGCCTTTAGGAGAGAAAGAGCTGCTATCAAGCAATTTTTGCTGCAGACAAAAGCCATGATATCCTTTATGTGCACAGCGAAAAGAATCAAATTCAACTCTCACAGCTGACGAGAATCACAAAGTTCCATATAGTTTATCTATGAGTAAGTTAGTTGACTTACCCCCACCTGAGATAATCATAACTGGGTTTGCCCAATTATTCATGCAAGAGAAGGTTAATACTACTATCATTGCTGCTACTATTTACCATAGCGGCTAGATATCAAGACTGACCTCCCAGTGAAAGGGTGGGCTCATCACGATGCTCCTGGGTGTGAGCACAGGTAAGCAACACACAACGCTGCTACAGCGGGCACGTTGAGCTCCGCCTGCACTTTTAGCTATTACTTTCCTGAACTCACCTGTGCCCCTCGGAATTCAGATGCATAAAAAGGGGGAGAAGCAGCCACAGGATTAAGGTGAAAAAGGTCTCTCCCTCCCAGTGCATCATATCAGATTACAGGCGCATGCTCCCACAATATGGAGCTGTTGGCGAGATGAGCATACAGTCTTTGCAGAGTGGCATAGGCTCTCTCCAGCTCCCCACACCTGACACTGAGTTAGAAGGTTACAGACAACCTGTGGTCCTGTACTAAAATCACAAATATCAGCACCATAGAGCAGGAATGAGGGTTAGAGGATTAAAAGTCCTCTAACCTTCTCTCTTACTCTGTCTCAACTCTGTAAACTGGTGTGGTGGGTTAACCTTGGCTGAGCACCAGGTGCCCACCAAGCTGCTCTATCAACCCCCCTTTTTCCCCTCTCCCTTGTCAGCAGAGCAAAACAGGGGAGGAAAATAAGATGAGAAACAAAAGCAGTTTAATAATAATAGAAGCAAAGCCAAGCAAATCTGCATGCAGAAGCAAAGGAAAACAAAGATTTATTCTCTGCTTCCCATCAGTAGGTGATGTTTGGCCACTCCCTGGGAAGCAGGGCTCCCAGACATGTAGCAGTTGCTCTGGAGGACAACGGAACGCACGCCCTCTCCTCCACCTTCTCCCTGCCTTTATAGCTGAGCTGACGTCATATGGTCTGGAATATCCCTTTGGTCAGTTGGGGTCAGCTGTCCTGGTTGTGTCCCCTCCCAAGATCTTGCCCACCCCATCCCACTGAGGGGGGATGTTGGGAAGAGCCTTGGTGCTGTGTGAGCCCTGCTCAGCAGGAGTCACAACACGGGGGTGTTATCAACACCCTTCTAGCTCCCAGCACAAAACCCTGCACCATGAGGGCTGCTATGGGAAAACCAGCTCAGCCAGACCCACTACAACTGGTGAATGTTACTCAGTGCCTGTGTGAGAAAGGACAGTTTGTAGAGAATCAGTGTGTGACCTCAGGAAAAGAAACCCCGTATTTTTGCCTTTTCTCAAACTTGGAAAGTAAAATGATTTTTTTTTTAATAAATCTTTTTTTAATCTATAAATTTTAATTTAGCTCTTGCAAAATCCTCAAAGGCAGTTTGAATAAGAAACCTTTTCTTTTATAATGCTTGAGGGAGAAGGTGTTATACTTTAAGGAGTTCCTCACAAGGCACTGACAGCCTTTCCAGATGGAGCTGGGCAGGACTGCACCCCTCATGGCATTGTGCAGGATTCTCCCTGGCTAGTTTCAGACAGGAGGTAGGATGCTATTCACCTGAGCCCTGAGAAATCAGAGTCACTTGAAAACATAAAAAAATGTTTTCCTATTTATATGTCTAATCCCCTGATGATTCAGCTGCATAGGGAATGACGGGTTCAGATGCCTTTCATTTGGTCACAGACTGCCCGAAGCACTCTTTAATAGAGCAAGCCCATTGAGAGGAAAGCCACATTCCCTTTGCCTGGTCAGACACAAGCCCTCAAAGTGAGGGTCTGTGCAATGCAAGTCAGACTGTTCTGTTAGATCCCAATAGCGGGTTCACAAGTGGTCTAAGATGTGTGAAAAGTGAGATTTGTGGCAGAGCCCAACACAAAATGCTGAAAGAGCTGCTGTGAGAAGAAAAGCCACAAAAACTTTCCTCATGAAAGGAAGATAGAATCTGCTGTCCAATTTTGATGGCACTTGCTTGGCAGCATTGGTCTCTCTTTGCAGGGCCTAATGTCACAAGACAAACTTTGCTTTAAGGAAGTCTTCCTGTGAGCATCTTCACATCCAGGTTAGGTCTCACAGAATGGAGCTGCAGCTCTCAGGAGGCTTGAGGGATTTCACAGGTGGCCAACTTAAAAGTCCATATCTTAACAGTGCCCATAGCTCTCTGACTTAACTCCACACTTTCGATGTACCAAATGGAATGGGGAGCAAGAGTTCTCTAGTCACTCTTCAGCTCAGAAGAAAAGTAGTGGAAACTCAAATATAAAAGTTAAAAGACAAAATGGTTGACAGCAGTTCAGCTGGCAATTTATTCCACTGCTGAAAGTAGAAAATTTGATGGCTTGAGCTACAGCATGGACCATAAACCCAGAGCCTCTAGCAAGAACACTGGCCCACCTTCAAATTCCACACCTATGAAGGAGGAGTGATGAGGTACACTGCCACAGGATACACGTTTTGAAATCTAAATTCGGTTGTGTGGTTTGTTTTTTTTAAAAAATTATTTTACATCACTGGTATCACTGGTGTTAGTCCACTGACTGAGAAAAGGTCAACCCAAGAAGGTTCCTGCCAGGACATATTTGTCCCAACTATGTTCCAAACTGGCAGAAAGACAAAAGAAATTAAGTTGGATCAAATAAATCTAAACTGTTCATATAGACAGTAAATAAATCCATGCATTTAGATCCTTTCCCCTAAAACAGCTCCAAAAGGCAGGAAAAGCCAGAAAACATGAGAAAGAATCAGGCACAGAATGAAAGCCAACAAGAAACAGACTGCATGTAATAAAATGTAATACAGTGCAGTTCCCATTCAAATGGACCTAGGAGTTTAATGATGCAGCCTGACTGATCATATCAAACATAAATGAACTGCCCAGCATCACAGATAACACCCTACTCAGCAGGATTAGGAAGCAAATCAGTCACAGCTTTTGTTTGTGCTGTTTTCCTTCCCTTTGCTTGTAGAATAGTTTCTGACAGTGATTTTGCAAGCTCTTCAGGAAAGCTTCTTTTTATTTCTTGCACCACAGTTCAGCCAAGAATGTTAAAGAAAAAGAGGTGGATTAACTACTTTACAGTAATTGAGAAACACCTCAGGATACAAGTTCTGTTCTTCCAAGGAAAAAGGGTTAAAATTAAAATAGCTGATTTTAATGGGACTAGAAGATCAATACCAGACCCCACGGCAAATAATAGTATGTGTAATAAATGAAGAAGTTGCTGCCAGAATGCTGAAAAATGTCACTGGGCACAGGATCTAGGGATCCAAGATGGCTGCAGCACCAGCTTCCTGACCCTCCTGTGAATTAAATGTCAGAACCACTAAATAAAATTATATGTACAGCATCTCTCAAGTTCCACAGAGAAGGCGTGAATCCTTCAGAAGAGATCTGTATAAGTGGATTTCATATAAGTACTTGGGGTGAGAAGAGTACAAGAGACTAATAGATTAGAGTAGGAATTTCTCTTGCAGTCATGGGAAACATAAGGAGTGAAGAGATCTCAAAGTCAAAGGATTTTTTTATTTTTTTTTTTACAGAGAAGAAGCAAGGACACATACACAGGAGACATGACGGTGCTAATGAAACCTAGGACAGTGATGATGCACCCTATTAAAAACTACAGGATGAGTTTAAGCATCTAGAATGTAACTGTGTGAGTTGGTACTGAAAACTAAGATAATGATGATTTCCTGAATTCAAAATAGTTGGCTACCCAACACTTCTCACACTAATGACAGAACAAGTCCTAACATCAAGTTTTAGTTTATTCAACGGGAGAAAGGAAAACCAGAATCTTCACCACTGCTCTGTTTTTCCTACTGAACGAAGAGTTAAAAAATCTTCAGTTTGTCAGGTGAGATTTCTTCACAGAAAGAAGTGGCTGCAGCCCCACCTCTATGGACATGCTGCACTGTGTGGCACCACAGTCCATACGGACTTGCTATTATGTCTGCTCCAGAAAAAAGGTTTCTAAGCTTTCTGGAGCTTGTTCACACCCCACACACTTTTAGCAATGCAGATGTACTTTGGTAGGTAGGGATGGCTTGAAGATACCTTAGACATTACTCTTTCCCAGGCTGCAAATTTAAAATTCTTAAAATACAGAACTTCAAGTGAAATCTGTAGCACTGTTTCCTGCAGGATCCAGGCTGTCCTGGAAAGTTTTCTTCTCTGATATCGACTATTTCTAACTCTGAGAGGCTACAGATACGAACAGCTGATAAACCTTTTCTAATTCTTTCATACTGACATGCTCTCCATTTCTGTATATTTTCCCCTTCCTTGGTGAGCAAGGCAAGAAAAACTGTTCTGTCTCTAGCTGTCTCCTCCTTCATCAACAGCCAAGCAAAGAATTAACTCAGGAACGCAAGGCATTGTTGAGCATCTATCATTAAATTATACCCATTATCCCGCAGAAGCTCTAACTTTTAAATAATCTTCCCTGCCTTAAAACCTTGAAAAGTTTCTATTTTCACTCTTAAAGCAACATTCCTTTTTTTCCACTGTTTTAGTAAGTATAATTACCATTTCAGTCCCATCTTACACAACTAGTCTGTCAGTCATTTAGTACCATTCAAACATTTGAATATTGGTATCCTTGGATGCACATTCATAGTAACCGATACCAGCTATTTTTTCTTCTCTGCCAGTCGTAACTTTCAATTGTACAAGGAGCATTTACATACTGGTTTCCCTATGCAGCATGTATTTGATACTATAGAAAAACTGGACCACAACAGGCAATGAGGAAGAGGTAAGATTTCTTTCACTGCATTTAAAACTAGCTGCAGCGGATGCCTTTTTTAGTCCTTGGAAGATTGATGATTCCATTATTTGTAGTACTCAGCAATAAATCTCTGAGTTTAGGCTAAAGTGAGCACTTTTCCCTACTTTGCGTCTTCCATTACACTGTTATTCATCATGTTTAATCATTCATTTACCTCTGACTGCTACTGCACTTGGGGAGGACTGGCACATTATTGATTTTTGACTTTTACCCTTTAGAAGTTGGGTAAAGGGCTTTGCAACTGCTTAATCAGAAGTGACATGGCCAGGGCAGGGGAGCTGCAGACCTTGGGAAATAGCAGCTAAACAACATGTCAAGTTACGATGAAATGAAATTAAGAGTCAACAAAGAAAGCAAATTATAATAAACTGAAAATTCAAGTGCATACCCCCAGGAGACAGCAGAGTAGAAAGAACTCTTCTGCCTAGCAAAACACATTTCTGGGAAAGAGGAGACTAAGATTAAGCAGGAAGATTTACAGCTTCAAATTCTCACAAAAAGAAAAATGCAAAGCCATGTTCTGTTACAGAAGTGTCAGATAATGTAACTTGCCTGAAGTGTATTCTCAGTTGTTTATAAACCTTTTTTTCCTCAAACAGAGCATCACTTCAGCACCCCGCTAGCAAGCATGCAACAGGAATAACACACAATGCAATATTTTCATAGCTCTTGTTTTCTGCTAACCAGAAAACTGAGAATTTTAAGGAAGTCAAGAGAACCAAAAAACACACAGATAAACCCCTAACTTCTGCTGCAATATCTAGCAAATTACGCTATAAACAAGAGATGTAAGTATAGTTATTTACTCCACACTAAGAAAATGGTTACATGTCATCTTACAGTAAATCCCAACGGTTTATCCTGCATTTCAGATATCCACAGCCATGTAAATGCAATCACATTCTGTAACCTTCATCACAGACAACTCAGAGCTGCTGTGGAAAAGCAGCCATCACAACAAACAAGCCTGAGTCCATTTCTTATTTTACAGATCTTGGCTCAGATGAGATAACCGAATGAAACTAAGACAAGTTCTTAAACAAGGTTGCTCATGTTCATAGCTCTTGTCTGAGCTGTAGCGCACACACGCGTTACCTGGGATAAGAGTTCGCTGACTCTCACTGCACATAGTGGTATTGGCGCTCTTATTCTGAGTCACACTTTCCAAATGACTTCAACACAAAAGAATAGACTTAGATATTTAAATACTTTCCCTCCTGTGGCAAGCTTTTGACTTGTTGACAACATGAGCTGACTAAGAGGTACCACTTACTGCCCATACAAAACATAACAGCAAGATGACCACCATAACAAGAATGAGAAAAATGTAAGTATTTTTGGGAAGTTGAATAATTTTGTTAATAATTAAGGGAGTCTTTGTTAAAAGATCTTTGCTTAGAAGCAAAGTTCAAAATTAAATTTTCCACTAATAGCAACTTCCTTCTGTTGGTCTCGGGTATTAACCGAATTTTAGAAGTACTAAGCACTTCAGCAAACAATGGAAACCATACATGCTGAGCACTTCTGAAAGACTAGTGTCTTTCACTCAAATTTTCTGTTGTCATCTCCAACTGGTGATTAAAATAATACATTTTGGCAAAGGCCACTGCAAACTTTCTAGTATAAATTATTTTGTCATGTGAAATGGGAATACGCAGAGTGTATCACCCACAGCATGGACGAGCAGGGCTGGCATGTAAGGCTGCACTGTTAAGGGGAACTTTTGTTGCCCACCTATGTTAATTGAATGGAGACCATAGATAAACCGTTCATGAAAGTAAGCTGATCTTTTAAAATCTGATAAATGTCACAAGAAGATCAGGAAAGGAAAATCAATAACAATGAATCTTTAAACATAGTATGCATAAGCCTCTGTATACGTGCAAACACCGTGGAGTAACTTGCCTGGCCAGATTTTCATAAAGATACTCTCAAGAAGACTCTCAAGCATATTCTCAATAATATTCTTGAGAATATTATTCTCAAGAATAACTACTTTTCTGATACCATGGGGCAAAGTACTGCCATTTTACTGCAGTTCTTGCGGAGCACACTACGCTGCAATAACAGAATACAATTATTTCCCTATTATATTTAATAATCAGAGTAAGTTGAAGCAAAATGCTCAGTGCTCACACCATTCAGCAGCAGTAAATATCAGTAATGCCAGTTTAATGTGGACTGCTATTTTGTATTTAAAATGTCACTTCTTAGTATATAAGTAGTAAAGCCTTTTGATTGATTGTTTTTTGTGCAAGTAATTTAATTTAACCTTTTTTTAAAGAGGATGGAGCATAGCTGAGCTGGTTGGCATATATTTCCTTTTTCAGTGGTGACTGTTTATTTTTTCCATAAAACCAGACCACTGCTATCCTAGTAGTGACCTATAGGATGGACATATGTGACTCACCAAATGCCAGTCAGGAACCTCATCTATGCAAAGCTGTCAACAGCCTCCTGAGCACAGCCAAGGTTTCTGGCAACTGCTTTGTGATGACACTTTGATAATTTGGCTCAGATGACAGAAACTGCCCAGCATTCATAGTGCTGAATACATCGGCAAGGATCAGTTCCACATAGTGTGGGTCATCTTCACGATCCTTAGATTTTCCCAAATTGGATCGCTACTGCCTACTAGAGGGAAAGGTGGTAAAGTCAAACATGGAACAAGCAACACACTTCTTTAAGCAAACAAAAGTATGTTTGTGGTCTGTTGCTTGCTGTTCTAGGGCAAATAACATGTCACCACCACTTTTTTACACCATTATCCTACACTGTCAATCTCTACACAGTGGCTGAACACACAAATAGTGCTTCACTGAGCCTCTGGAACTGCTGTACTCCAGACAAACGCTCTTCAGAATTGTCTGGCTTAATTCTTTGATTCCTTGTTGCTTACCTCCTTAGCTTTTTTCACTCAACATCAAACATAGTTTGAAAACAAGAGCCAAAGCTATTTGCCTATATGACTTATATTGAATATTCACCATTCTGGTTCAATTTTAATGATTGACATGATTATAGCTCCCAGCAATCAGTTCCCTACACAGCCTAAAAGTCTGAAAAGAGCAGCAGCAAAATTAATGGAAGCCAGGAATGGAATAATGGAAGCTTGTTAGTTACTTAGACCCTAGAGACCTTGAATTCCACAGTTCCTGGTTGGCATCGTGCATTGAATCATAGAAACATCCAGAGAGAACAAAACTGATGATGGAGTACACCGCATCATACAATACCTGCTCTGACTACTAAGCAGTTAATTCAAACGAGTGCAGAGTTTTGAGGATGTAACACAAAGTATCTAAAGCCAAAAGAATAAAGTACTGGCTTTAATAAAGCAGACATATTTCCGTGTGACAGTGCTAAATAATTATACTTAGAACAAGTAAATTCCGCTACTACACCGAACACAGAGATGACCTCAGAGATAACAGGAGAAAGGCTGTCTCATGATAATTTTTAACCATAGCTTGAAGATTAAATAGCCAGAATCACGGGATATCTGGTTCTCAGTGCCCAGAAGAACATTAACTGGTCAAGAACATTTATTTAAGCAAACAGGTACATATCTAACAAGGGCAAACAGAGAGCCTCCTAAGTTACTAACGGAGGAACTATGATGTGGGTGAGTGCTCTTAGAGAAGATGTAGTGCACATTTGTATTGCATTTTCACTGGCTATACACACACGCTTTTCTTGAGTCCAGGGCATGCTGATGCAGACTCTGGCATGCAGCTTGGAAAAAGAAAAAAGAAAAGCTCATTTTGGCAACAGGAGGCCTTCCTGAAAGCAGAGTAACTGAACTCTGACACTACTCAGCATCTCTGAATCAGCAGAGGCCATTCAATCTGGCATCTGCACAGCAAAGCTAATCACACTCAGTGTTTAAATGTTGGGGCAGACAGTGAGATGAATTACAAATCTGAATTCTTAGCAAGTAGAACAGGAAAGCATTAGTAAGTTAAGAAAAGCCAAAAACTTTCCAAGGATTCCTTAGATGAGAAAAAATGGAGATGTTTGCTTTGGAGTTTTAACTCTCCACCCAGTAGACACACATTCTTCCTTAGTTGTCAAAACAAACACATTGCTCTCCTAACACCTCAGTATTTAAAGTTTACTTTGCTTTGCAAATCAATTATTAAATCTTCTCTCTCATGAAAGACACTTCCTTTCCAGCATTTATTCCTCATTTATAGCACTATAAATGAACTCCTTTATAAAACAAGCAGTATTTCCAATAAGGCAAATTAGCTGAGATAGGTAAATCACTGAAACTTACTGACAAGAGGGTTTATGAATAATTAAGTAGCTGATATACAGCTGCATTACCATGAGCCTCTTACTCAGACTGCCATATTTCTCAGCATGACACAGGCAAGACTTTGTTTCTGTAGTATAAAAAGACTCTTAATTAAATCTTCATTCTTCAGTGTGCCAAGATTTATCCTCCTTTATATGAGAAGGATATTTATTTACTGCTGAAAAATGTTCATTTTCTGCTTAAATTCACCAGATTGCTGCTGGGATTTCCTTACAATTCTTTGTTGTTTCCAACTTCTTTAAAACAAAGTGCTGCACACTCTTAAGGTAGAAATTAATTGCACTACTCCAGTTTTCGGAGTAGTCATCTGAATATATCCATTTTAACACATTGTTAGTATGTTGGAGTGATCTTAACCCACAGTCATAAAATTCCACATAATCGCCCATGTCTTAATGACCCCAGGCTTTGAATACAGTCATTGGTCTTTGCACACTGCCTGTCGCTTTTAGTGCTCGAGTATTGACATTGTATCTCTTTTAGGTTCTTTGCAGCTCTTTAATGACTATGCCAATTAATAATGCATCATTCTCTCTCCTCTAGCTAATTTTAATTGCTGTAATTTATGTCCCCAGACAATTCTTGTACTACAGATGTAATCTATACCACCATGACTGCATTAGAAGATCACACTCTCAAGGTCCCTAGCAGATAAACAACACAATTTCAAGTTCATAGACATCATCTACAATTGACATCAATTACTGTTCAAGGAAACAAGTCATGACACTACAGGTAACAAACAGATCATTTTTATGTTCTGGAGCAGAGTGGACTTCACCAGCAAGGCTTTGACAATTAATTACAGCTTCACAGACAGTGCTTTATGCAGACACACAGATACTTTGAAAGGGAAAAATCCATCTAAAATTAGCAAAGATACAGGCTCTGCACTTCAACAGGGCAAGGCCTATACTGCTACACAGATATTCTCAGAAACGTATGAATAACACCTTTGAGCTAGTATTAGGTCGTGGCACAAACACTCTAGGTCCTTGTCTAAAGCCTGAGACAATGTATAAGATGAACTTCAGCTTTTTATTGAACCAGATTTGCAAAGCTCATGGGTACAAACAAAATCACACAGAAAAAAAAGACGTTTATAACTATCTGAAGTGCTGGGGCCTGAGTTGTGGGCCCGGAGTTGGAGTTGACCTGTGGATGAGCCACAGCCTAGCAGAATATTTGGTTTTTCCTATTGGCTTCATGTTCCAGGGGCAGAGCCTGGCCCATCTGTGCCTCTGTGGCTCTGCCAGGTGGTCGTGGCTGGGGTGGTGGGTGAAGCCAGGGCTACTTTAACAAGAAACTTACCAGTCAGAGGAGCTTCCTGTTTGGTGTGACTTCTGTTGGGGCTGGTTGCATCTTGCTGAGCTCTCTCAGTGGTGTCCTTCCATGTGAAGGGCCACTGAGAAGCCATCTCTGTCCACTGTGTCCAGCGGGCGATGCTGGCACCACAGGGGGCAGTGGAGGAGCTGGGCCCACAGGAACCTATGGCAGGACTGTCTGCAAGAAGACTTGTGAGGGAATGTTGCGGAGTTCAGCGTTGGCCTGTGTGATCAGGCAACTGATGGCAGCATAAAATGACGGTGGCAGAACCAGCACAACACTAACCTTTACTCAGCTCTACAGGCAGCCCAAAATGAAGGGTGGAACTGTGAACTGGTTTTGTCTCATATTCGATTATTATTCAGTTCATGCCCTTGCTGGTATTACGGATGCTTCACAAATCATATCCCAATGTGTCACTTAGTATAGCTCTCTTTGATCCACACAGCCCTATAAGTTCAGTCCCTCTGTTTTTACTGTCATCTCTTACTACCTTCAATCCACCTCATCAAAAAGCATAAAAGCTCCTTATTGCCAGTTGCTTTCACTTCTCTTTCAAATATCTTTCTGGCCCAGCACATCCCACCCTAGTCTCCCTAATAATCCTCCTCAAGCACACTGTCCTGCTCATCTCTGTCCAAAGGACATAGAAGCATTCAGACAGCCTACAGCTTTTATCTTGATGCAACTAACTATGCACAGTATAATGTGCATTTACCTGGAAGAGCCTCAACACTGTACTAGAATATTTTCCTCTTCTCAGTAAGCCAAAAATCTATTAAAGATACGATACGAATGTCTGTTTTTGACAAAATTGTATTTTGCCTTTCCAAAGATGAAAACTTCAACATCAGCAAGGTTAGAAACCCATGAAAACAACGTCAAATGGCTAACTCGCCTGCTATCTCAGTAGCAAACTGTACACACTGGGTAAAACATATCTGGAGTTCACCAAAACATAACGCTATTGCAGATTACTGGAAGGCTATTCAACCCTATGTGGGTTCAGTGTCGTAACTGAATGGGACTAAAGATCCAGAACATAATTTGGTATCTGTGTAATTGATATAAGTATTGTATTTCATAGGGTGCAAAAACATTAAAATGATTGCCCTCAAGCACCGCAATAACCATAAATCTTACACAATAAATACACACCCTATTAAACAAATAAATTTACTTGTACAAGTGTCATAGACAGTGTAATTTGTCCCAGTCATCTTTAATTGATCCTTTCTCTTTAAACACACTGTTGTTTTTTAATATATGGGATCACTAAAGGAAAGACAGAATGAAAAGCAAAACTGACTGTGGCATCTATCATCGTTCAACTTCCAAGTGCATACTAATGAATCTTTGACATAGTATACATCTTTAACTAGCCTCTAGGGAACTATATTCTTATATGGTATCCTCAGTACTCAGCTAAAATGCTCCATAAATTTACTGGCACAGAGCCAACATGCCACATTTCTTTAACCTGTTTCCTATCTGCTATTAGAGCTGAGGCACTCCTTTGCTGTTAATTACTTCTAATAGCCAGAAAAGTGAAAGGGTTATAGAAACAGACTGGTAGGGTGGAACAGAATTTGGGGTCCTTTAACTAAACCTGCATACTGCCCTTCGGGAACTTGAAGGTAAACTTAGAAGCCCTCAGCTGCTGAAGCCTCCTTTCTGTTGGCAAAAAGCTCCTGAGGTTGCTGACGAGACCCACCTCAGCGCTTCCAGGCAGCTGGCTCATTTGCAGCAGATAACAAGCTATTCCTACAGCACTTACCACACTCCAGGTAGTGCACAATGGTATGAACCTGGAGGTTCCCATCACTTCTCACACTGGCCTGCAGTAGTCTTTCACACAAAGGAAAGACTACACAGAAAAGAAAACAAAACAAACAAATCGCAAGCAGTAACAGAAGAGCCCTCCACCACAAAAAAGCAGGTTTAACTGGAAATTATTACGCTAACATTTAACTATTAATGACTTCTGTGGAACGTCTGAGACATTAAAGTAAGACTTTTCCACAGTTGAGAGTTTAGATCACAACCACCACCGTTTCCTGGGTACCTCAGAAGTGCTGCACATGCTAAACTGCAAATGAAGCTAAAGCTAAAGCTCTGTAAAATGCTACAAAAATGCAGTCATCTGGATAAATCAATCCCCCAATATTCCTAATCTAATGACAAAATACTAATCTAAATTGTGTTGTGCCTATCTCCCCTTTGTCTGGTGGCCACAATCATAGAATCACAGAATGTGTGGGCTGGAAGGGACCTCTAAAGGTCATCTAGTCCAACCCCCCTACAATAAGCAGGGACATCTCTGTCAGGTTGCTCAGAGCCCCATCAAGCCTGACCTCTAACGTCTCCAGGGATGGGGCCTTCACCACCTCCCTGGGCAACCTGTTCCAGCGATCAACCACCCTTATATTAAAGAACTTTTTCCTAATGTCCAACCTAAATCTACCCTTTTCTAGCTTAGAACCATTACCCTTCATCCTATCATCCTGTGATGATACCTGATTTGAAATTACTCTAATAATCACAGTTAGTTAATTATTCTGCATTCAGGTTCACTGTTAAATAGTGTCTGATAAGCCAGGCACTGGGACAGTAAAAAGAAAGTGCTGCAGTTACCTGATGCAGCAAACTCCATCTGTCCTGCATATTGAACGAGGCAAAACAAAACCCAAACATTTATGACATAGTCATGTCTAATACTAATACACTTGTGCAAAGGACTGAACTAAAAGAACACTTGACTCTGCAACTTCACAAGCATCAAATTAACTTTAAAAGGAGGTAGGTGTTTAAGTGTTTAACTACAGCAGAACCTCAGCTGTTAAAACAGTTGCGACACTCATTCACAAGCAGTTCAAATTCAAAATTGCAACTCTCAAAGACATTAATACCTCTCCCATCAACCACTCTTCAGTAACTCAGTTTTTATTCCCCCACCCCTTTAAGCTTAATTTTCCAGTGAGCAGAGTCAGAGTTGCAGCTTTTGAGCATACTCTGTGCTGTAACACAGTCAAGAAGCGTACACAAATATAATGAAATTGAATCTGTACATGCAAGAGCAGCACATTTCTCCATGAGTAGCTCTTGCTAGCAGTATTACTGGCTGCAGAAAAGTCAAGGATGGGAGCCAACTGTACCACTGCTTTCCATTATGCTCCCTGTTAAAAAGGGAGACAAAGCCAGATTCCTAGCACAATGGAAGAAATAATCATAATAAAGATGTAATTCTTCTGAAAGCCACACACAGGAGCAAGGTCAGCAGAGTGGTGTCTCTGGATGATTTAGAATTAAGCTTATAATAGGTTTCTCTAGTAGCTCATGTGAGCTGCTAAGCAGTTTTTTCTTTCCCTCTTGCTGTATCATGGTAGGAAGAGTAATAAGTATGTCAGCCAACAAAAATGCCTAACACTGCTCTATATAAGGAAAAAAAAACCCATACCTAAAAAGCCCCTTAAATCTACTTTGTTGTATTTCTTTAACTTCTGAAGGATTGAGAATAGCCTCTACATTACTGCCAAAAGCCTGAATTGTAGCAAAGCTAAATCCTACATGCTCCAAATTCCTAAATTGGAACAGCTATAAAGAAGTTTGCCGCCAGATCAGCTAGCAGCTGCTGGTGCTGTAAATAATTTTATTTTAATTAGAGAGCTTTTGCAGTGTTTCTCATTATCCCTATACTTAAGTACAATCAGGCTCAAAGGCTGCGCAATTACTTCCGTGGTCTACAGCATAACAACCCAAGCCATGCTGAATATTCACAGCCAAACCTAGAAGTTTTGAACGATAAAGTTTGTTCATCTTTATTCTGCTTCTTGTGGAAGTGGAGAATAACTTTTAATAGTAGAAAAAGAGTTGCTCAATTTTTACAACCACATGACAGAGTTAAAAAATATTAAACAAGCAAAAAATATGTGCATAGATCCAACCACCAACACACTCCACAACTGTTTAAATTAAAAATACTAGGTGAGAGACTTGTTCTTTATAAAAATACATGAAAGACACTAATAGATTGAGAAGGATGCATTGCTAACACCATACTTTCAGTTGAAACCAAATTATAGAATCCTGAAACTGACACTAAATCCAGATTAATCAATACTTTAAGTAATTCCTCAGTCATGACCTGAACAGAAGCATAGTATGAAACTTTCTATGCCAAAAATCTTCTGTATATAAAGACACACATAATGGCAACAACAGAGGAAAAAAACCCTATGTCTTATTGCAGAAAGTCCTCCCTTATACTAATGATTGGATGCATTTCAATGTGGGCATATTTTATCCATTACATATACATGCTACTACAAAGTGAAATAATAATCGTAAAAAAATATTGAAAAAACCAAAAAATTATCACAATAATTTGGTGACTATAGACCAAAATCTCTTGAGGTTCACTGGAAAGATGGGACAGAAAGCCATACCGAGCAATTCCTCTAGTCACTTCTTAACGGGAAATCTTCCTCTCCTCCTCCTGTGAGGACTATCAGTCACAGACCACTTCCAGACATGAAAAAATGGGTGGCCAAATCTTCAGTCTGGTAATGCACAACCAACCAAGATAGTTACTTGCACCCACTGGTGGTTACTCCCCGCTACCCTCTCTGTGTGCATTTACCCTGCACCATGTTCTTTTACATTAGTGTTACAGGCAAGTAGTAGGTCTTCGATTAAAGCTGTAATTGTAAACTACCAGGGCGAGGGATGGAAAGAGAGAGCAAGAGGCAGAAAGAGAAAACAAATCAAACTCAATTTTAGAGCACTCAGAAAGGAATGAGAAGGGAGTGACAAAACCAAAGGAGATCTCTCAAAAATGCAAGAAAGAGAAATCGAGCAGTAGAGAAGGAATATGAACAGCTTGTCTAAACAGAAACATCAGAGGTAATTAGCAAAAAAGCAGCACAGATGTTTGCTTCCCCACTCCAATAAAAGGTAAATGAACTGATATTTAAATGGGACATGCTTTAAAGACTCCAACCAGGCCAAGAGCTCGGCGATTACACCAATCTGTCATCTGAATTTATTGTGAAGACCAACGTTTAGGACCAATGTACTACAACAATCTTACTCATAATAGTCATTCTTGCAACATCCTTCCACAAGTAAGACAAATAAGAGCAAGACTAACTTACATCCCTCCAGAATGAGGGATGGAAGAAGAAAAGCCTCTAGTATAAATAGAGAAGATCAGAGAAAGATGGACTATATTTCCATTAAGTTACTTCAGCATGTACTACCAGACTCCCTCAGCCCTAATTTCAGATTTGAATGACAGGTCTTAAACTGATGAGACACAGATAATTGTCTGAAAGTACATTAAAAGATTCCATGTAGAATGCTGTACATGGGACAGACCTTCTTCAATATAAGGCAAATGTGACATGGCTAAAAAATTGTATCTTAGCAACTTAGAACATTGGAACCACAGACCTGATATTCCCTAGAGTCCAGAGTATATTTTAGCATTACTTGATTGAGAAACTCCAGTATCAATGAACTATATTCAGAATTTTAAACCCCTCCCACCTCCAGCAGATTATCAATTGTCAGAAATCAGTACATTTAAGCTTATCACAACTACACTGATCTACCACAGTGCTTATTTTTTTTTCATTTTTCTCACAAAAACAGCACTTTCTCTAAAGATTATCCATCAGAAAAAGACTTGACAATTTTTTATATGTCAGGAAAATACTTGCTTTCTATTATTTGCCAGAATAAATTTCCTAGAAACTGAAAATAAAAATGATTCTTTTGCACGCAAAAAGGAAACTTTGAGCTCTATACCTCAGGCAAAAATACTCATCAGTAAATAAACTTTGAACATGTCTACAAATTTCCTCATGGAATATATGAGGGAATTTTAAGTGCCACAGCGATTAGGCAATTAACACAGTACAAGCAGGGTTTAGTCACAAGGCCAGCAATTGGTCTTCCATAGAGGAACACTGAGGCAAGGAACCAAGCTTTCCAGTAGTAACAGCTGTAAAATATTACAGTGAACAAATTGGTGATTCACTAGTGTGCACAATTTTGCTTTTATTTACACCTGTAAGTAAAGCAGTTAAATCATTTAATGTAAGACTTCAGGAACACGTGGCAAATGCCTTAGAGCTTTCCTCCAAAGGACAACATAACAGCGTTGCTGTGTTACCCCTTCTAAGGTACTGATTTACTCAGGACATGAAAAAACTGTACCTGTTAAACTACTATCAGCACTCTGTACAACACCTGCTGGAACCACTTCTATGCAACCACTTACTAGTCTTAAGGAAACGCTTAGATGATGGACTTCTTTGGACAAACCACCAGGCAAAGATAAGATCACCCCCCACCAATGAAACCACTCCATTTTGCAAAACTAGCCACAAGCAGTCTTTTGTTTCCCTGTTGTAGAATTCGTTTTAGAAAATGCTGCTCCTAACTTTGGCCGCTCAAGCGTTCTTTTCTCCCTCAAAACACCAAAGTGGTTTTTTTTCCTGGTATACAGTACTAGCTAGCTTCCTGCCACTTCTTCCACCTACAGTTGTCCTACCAGCATTAAACAAGGACTGATAGGCTACTCTGCTCTTTTCCACATTCTTCTACCACCGATGCCGAATGGGCATTACATTTAGTAGTAATGGTACTTAGGGATTAAAAAAAACCCTCTAAAATCTTGCAGATCTTGTTATTACTAATACAAGTTGAGAAACAAAGATTCTCCACCAGTTCATTCTGCAGTCTCTGCTGGGCACGTGCAGCCTTGCACGCTGTGACTCTGACACGTGCCAACAGAACAACTTCTTTAAGTCAAGAAGTCTGCTCCTAACACATGTCATATTCCTGACAACTCTTTCATATTAGGATAACCTCCAGATCTGGTATGTAGGTAGACTTTTCAATCTCTACTGTTGTGGACAAAAATACAGGAGTTATTTCTGATGATTCTAGCTATAGTGTCACATGCATAAACCTGAGGAGAGCAGAAATAAGCCCCACTATGGCAGAGCAGCACCAATACCGCCAGTAGAGCAAGTGTATCTGCATACACAGACACTGCCATTTGAGCAAATTCTCAGAGAGTCTGATTTCCAGAGTGCTGAAGTCTCAAGCCTGCAGAGAGGGGAAGCAGAGCTATAAATAGTCAGCACAACAGAAAACCCTGGATCATTAAAAACCTTTTCAAAGAAGCAACTGTGATTCGTATTATTCACCTGCTCTGGTTTAGCTTTTAAGTCTAAATTAAGTCATCGTAAGAATACGTTACTTATATGGAGAGGAAGATTTGATTTTTTTTTAATAGCTAGTATTAATTATCAAGTTTTAAAAGTTACTGTTCAGCCAATATTATTCATTTGCACACCAGAAGCAGCAGCTTTATGTCACACAAAACATACAGCTCGGAAGGAAAGAAGGCTTGAAAATTGGCACCATGTTAAGAAATCAATGCATTCCAATAGTTTACTATGACACAAATCTTTAATTTAAATTTAAAAATATTTAGGGGTCTTTGGTGTTTTATCATAAACGTGGAACTTTTAACCAGAAGTTACTTAATAAAAATAATTTTTTAAACAATGTTGACTACATGTAAATCTCTTAATTGTAGCCACTGTAGTATCTTTTACAGCAGACATGAAATGTGAGCATTGTTTAGTTTTTTAAAAAGAGGTGAAACTGCAGACAACAAACAGTTATTATTTAACTACTTTCTACTAAAAAGTGGTACCTTGTAGTTGAGTACATTATGCATTTGTTAGGCAGCATCGAGATCACTTTTAGAAAGAGTATTGAAAGCTTTTGCCATGAAAAATGGCAATATTTTCAGCTACATATTGCATTATTTTATAGAAGATTATAAGTTCTTCTTTAAGCTCCTGGCTAATCTTCCAATATCTTATAAAAATACTGGAACCAAGCCACTGTAACCTCTTCACGTTTCAAACTGTTCATGGATCCTATTTCACGGCTCATTCAAAAGGAAGATTAGAAGAACTTTTTCCATTTCATATACTAAATGGTTTAATTCACAAGGGATTCGTGTCAGTGTAAATATCCAAAAATAGCCTGTTTCCTGTATAAATCATATTTTTTCATCCCGATTAAGCCAGGTTGCACCTGCACAGTCACTCACTGCCACTGCTGCTTTGTGTTTCAAAGCATAAACCCTACAAATACGGAGCTACTCAGCCTGGATCTTTTAACTCAACTCCTGTTTCCTAATATAATAAGAAATACAGGATTGACACATTTAAATTATGTCATCAATAATAATAATGTGTCCACAGAAAGAAGAAAAACCTCAAAAAAAAATACTAAGTTACAATGAACTTGGATCTTTAGACAACCCAAATAGTTTGCAGTTATGTTTCTTCAGTAAGGACTGAAACTAATCTCTACCATGACTTCTGCAGAAACCAATACCAAATATTTTAGTAAAGACTAACAAAAGTTTCAGGGCAGGGAAGTGGATTATGTAAAATTTTGTTGAGCTTAGCTGCAATTTGTCCTATCCTTGTGACAAATACTAGAGGATCCTAAATAAGTAAGACCTCTGACATCTGCTTTGTCCCCCAAAAGCAGTTCTTCCTAGAACATATGACCTCAACATTATACTCATAAATCTGTTACCTTTTGTGTCTTAATAAGATCACAAGCTGAACCAGCATAACCAAAACCCATAAATAACGTGCTAAGTAACTTCCCTCAACAAAAGATGTAAGTAGTTTACAGCCAAATTCCAGTTTCCATACTACTTGTACTCCTAGTTTTATTATATGTACCTAGAGCTTTTTATAGGCAATACAGTAAACAGTACCCAGCTGTATTCTAGCACTATCACACAATATATAAAACACTGATTAGTCCATAAACTTTACTTACAACTTTTGTCCAGCAATAATGTATTTCACTACTTGCACAGCTGATACTATAGTAAATCACTGCAACACAAGATACGGTATTAGATTTGGATAGTCTGCTGCTGAATTGTCCCAAAAGAAAAGCAAAGAACAAACCTGCATTTCCTGGGGCTCACCATTCCCTTGTCAGCAAACATGTGACAGACATCACAGCAATATGTGCATTTCATCCTCCTACAGGGCTGGTTCTAATAGAGGATGACAACTTACTAGTTCTGTCAGCTAGGGCTGGTTGGTTTTTGGTGTTTTGTTTTGTTTTTTCTCAGCTCCTCCTAAGACATTTTTGCTGTTAAGTGACATGTCTACTTGGTTGGTACAATATGCTATGTCTGATTGGGCTGATGTATTTAGACAGCAGTGGGCGCAGTAATAAGCTAGCTCCAGAAATACAAGCACAATGAGTATGCTAGTGCATTGCTTAACACAGTTAATGAGCCCTGAATCTGAGCAGGGCTAATTAATCTAACTGAAAACTTTTCACAGCTGATGACTGTGTGCTCCTAATTTTCTCTACAGAGGCAAGGGGAAGGGGAGGATTGAGTTGGGACTTGTGAAAAGTTGCCGAGAACTTAGAACTATGGCTGGTCAGTGTCTTTGCAGTGTAGAAATGCTGTATGAGAGTAAACCAATTACAGCTGGGCAGCCTTGCGCCTGCTAAAGCAGCAGCAACAAAACCCATGAAGGATACTTTAGACTCTTACCTTTGTCTCAATTCATCACTTGTAAAGTGCAGCTATAGCTTTTAACTTTAACTTTCGTAAAAGTATTACGGTGCTAGTAGATGGGAATGACAAAAAAAATTCCACAAAAAAAATCTGTATTAAGTAAGATGCTCAAACTGTATGCAGTAATTTCTACTCTGGTACTTCTCAACTCCTCAGTGCTGGATTTTGCAACACTGCAAGGGAATTGTTCTAACATGTTAGTGGCAAAGCTCACTAAAACAAAACCTTAAGCACATGGGATAAAGTGTACCGAAAGTCCTAAGAATAAAGGAAAAATCTCATTTTTAGCAGTGATGCTGGCAAATAGAACCTATACTGCTTGAAAACATATTCTGCACTGACTTGCAGATCATGCTTGATTCTTGGAATATTGAAAAGTCACCTGTTTTAGAAATACATTTCATTTAAAAATTAGCTGGCATGATGCAGGTCACAGTATTTTATACATGAACAGTCTGATAACTGATTTTCCATTGTCTTGTCCTGTGTCACCTACACTTTTAAACTTCTTGGAGCAGGAAGCAGCTCATGTTCAGCATTTATTTACATGAAGGAATATGGCACCCAAGAAAATAAAGGAATGAAAGTTTTACACCTTGACAGCAAAAATATTAGTTCATTAATTGGATAACAAAAGCACACTTGCATTAATACTAGAATAGAATTTAAGTCAAACAGTAAGCACTTACTGCATGATGGTGAGGTAAACATCCTAAGCAAATTACGATCTCTTCCATAATCCTAAGAGAGAGCTGGGTTTGTTACAAGAAGCAATTTCTTTTTTTAGTCATAGCAAGGAGGCCCTGGCTATCACTTACTATAGTAAAATTTATGGGGCTTCAGAAACCCGAGTAGCTTTTGCATAGATTCCTGCAGCATTTTGAATTTCTGCACACTTTGCAAATATGGTTAGCACAAAGTAAATCATATTGCTTCAACTCAGGATTCCAAATTTCAAATCCAGAAGAGATTTAAAAGGTAACATGCAAAACTGAATGGCAAAAAATAATCAAGTAGCAGAGGTCAGCCTTCATGCCTCACAAGATGACCTTTTGGAAATAAAGAAAAGAGGATTGGTAGGGAAAAAACTCTGCTTTCTCAGAAATACCAAATGCATTTGTTTGCAGTTACTCACAGATTCTCACAAACTTGTTGATCCGTGTTTTTGTGGGACAATTATAGATCTTTCACCTTCCTTTCTCCCAGGACATTCTCAAGGCTATCATTAGACCCTCTGCATCAGAAGAAAAACTAAGATACCTCAAAGAATAAAGAATCTTACTCAGAGTTAGAATGCCACAATATTTGTAGTTATCTTAATGCACAGCTGTGATATTATTTCAGCAGCAAGAAGGACGGCATTGAAAAATGGCAAGATTAATATAATGCCCTGCTTCTTACAGATCTGATGCCTCTGTTTGCAAAATGCAAGATTACCAAAAGTCTTCCTTGAATTACTCTTAGAATGGAATATGAGATGTGCTACGTTATACTCATGAAAAGAGTATTTGAGCTCTGCCACTGGTTTCTCAGTTTGTTATCTGTAGACTCTTCAGCTCAGGGGTCTAAGGCTTATTACAGAGCTCTGGAGTAGCACCATTAGCACTGGACCACAACGCAGTACCTGAGGGCAATGGCAAATAAAACTAGGTGGCTATGCATATGTTCTTTCTTTCCCCACGATGCATATTCTTAACTTCCAACTCAAGTCTCAATTCAGGGATAAGCATGGCTTTCCAAGTAGAGCTTCCTACTACAATAGATATTATTTCCAAACTTTTCAGCACAGAAACATACAGATATGGACATGACATCTGAGTTACAATGTTTAGAACACTTTGTTGTCTTAAATCTTTCTAGTGGGTCTGGCTGAGCTGGTTTTCCGTGTAGCAGCAGTGTTTTGTGCTGGGAGCTAGAAGGGTGCTGATAACACACCCATGTTGTGACTGCTGCTGAGCAGGGCTCACACAGCACCAAGACTCTTCCCAACATCCCCCCTCAGTGGGATGGGCTGGGCAAGATCTTGGGAGGGGACACAACCAGGACAGCTGACCCGAACTGACCAAAGGGATATTCCAGACCATATGACGTCAGCTCAGCTATAAAGCCAGGGAGAAGGAGGAGAGGGGGGGGCCGTTTTGTTCTCCTCCAGAGCAACCGCTACGTGTCTCGGAGCCCTGCTTCCCAGGGAGTGGCCAAACATCGCCTCCTGATGGGAAGTACAGAATAAATCTTTGTTTTCCTTTGCTTCCGCGCACGGATTTGCTTGGCTTTGCTTCTATTATTATTAAACTGCTTTTGTTTTTCATCTTATTTTCCTCCCCTTTCTTTTGCTCTGCTAAGGAGGGAGAGGGGAAAAAGGGGGGTTGATAGAGCAGCTTGGTGGGCACCTGGTGCTCAGCCAAGGTTAACCCACCACAATCTTGAAATTCTTAGTTTCCTAGAACTGTACACATAATGAGAGTTAGGAAACAAACTTCACATCAGGAGAAACACTCACCTACGGAAAGAAGAATAAGTATCTTGCATGGAATTTCAAAAGTACTAAGAATTATCAAATCCATGTCCAAAACACCCTAAGGAATACAGCGTGTAACATGTACGCATCCTTAGACTTGGCAGTGTATGTTGAAGAAAGCAATCTAGAAGTGAAAAAAAGAGTAGCCATTTTTCCTATTTGATGTTTTATTTCCAAGTAGAGCTCTCTGGTCATCCTTGCATCTGAGACATCTCTGATAAATGTAAATGTTGCACATGATCCAGGAAAGCACTGGTCTTATCTACAGAAACTGCAGCTACTCTGGGACAAGATGGAAAAGGATACTCTTCTCAGATTAACAACTGTTTTCGGGAAAGGAAAAAACATAATTGAGAAAATGGCACGCAATCTGTTTTATACAAGCCAAGGAGGCTAAAGCATTCCAGCAGAAATTTTTGCTAGTAATAATTCAGAATTTCATACAAAGAAAAATTTTAACTAAAATTTTCATTTGGATTCTTTAGGATATAGAAATTAAACAGTTAACATCTTAAAAAATTAAATAATCTTGGTAAATCTGAGACTTCATGTGATCTCTATTCACCAGCAATCTTCCTAATCACAGGATAAGGTGAGATCTGAAGACAGCAACTATTAACATTCAAAGTGTTAATGTAATTAAGTTCTAATCCTCCTCTTGTTTCATGAGTCTTCAGAGAGCTGCTTTCTTAGGCATCTTTGAAGACGTATAAAAATGTGCTTTTGTATTAAAGTGAAATTTTCCATCTAAGGTTTTAGACTGTACTTCGGAAAGTTACAGAAGACACAGCAAAGACTGTGATCAGAGCTGAGACCTGCTCTCAAACCTGCTGTACATTACACTGATCACAAACAGCATCAATTTGTAAACCAAAAAAAGAATTTTGAAAGGATAGCTGAACAACTATGCATCTAATAATGGAGACTAGAGAAACTACTACATAAAGCCTGTATTATTTAAAATATTTAAATGCAAAAGAAGCTCAAATGCATTTGAAATGTACTGAGCAAGTACTCCAACACTTTGCTTAGCCAAAAGGCAAATTATTTCTTGTCATATTGCCCTTTAAGTAGCTATTTCAGGCATGTGGTAGGAGAGAAAACACTTGGTCTGTCATTGTCTTCTTTCTGAGGCATTACAGGCAGACTGTTGCTATAGGGGATTTTAAACACAAACTTCAAAAAGTTATTGTAAGATTGAAATACATGTATGATTAACTGAAGTTAAACACACAAACTTCCCTATTCAAACCTGTTGTGCACCCGTTTCACGGTGACCACATGTAACCAGAAAATTATATCCTTCCGCAACGGTCTGTCCTCCTTGACTTGGAGGTAATCCTTTGAACATTTCACTTTTCACTCCTTCCCTTGTGTAGAAGCTACGCACTGTACTACAAGTATTATAGGCATTTCACTCTTTCTAACTTCAAGGATAGTTCCAAAATAAATTTAACTAGAAGATCATTCAATTACTAGTCAGTTTAACATTCTTTCATGAGTACTTGTCTGAAGTTTCTTCTATCTCCTGATAAAATTTTGACTTGTAAACAGCCATTAAGTATGTCACACCTTTAAAAGCAGGAGGCCTAGTTTTAGTAAAACTATCATGAACTTTTCCCCCAGTGTACACAATGCAATGACATCTCAAGTTATGAACATCAGATCTCAACAATACAGCAAGTCTGCAATTAATAAACCTAGCTTACTTCTACCAGAAAAGAAATACGTTATCAAGGTGTCATTATGCCAGTTTGACTGGAAAAGCACTTACAAAGAAATCTTTACCAAGTTATTCCATTAAAAATATGGATCACGATATAAGGGATTAGCATGTAAGTTTTTAGCAGAATAGGTGCATAAAACATGGGAAACTCTGTATTGATATATTAGAGTAAATACCATCTGTGAGATTTCTCTGACACTTTCTATGTATGAATTTTTAGAGCTAATTTTTATTTAGCATTCAGTTCCTCATGATTTCGTTCCAAATGCTATTCCCAGTTCTACTTAATGAGGCAAAGAGAGATAAAAGGATGACAAAATTGAGGATGTGTATTAGAGTGTTGAGATTTGGTTACTACGCTTCATGATTATCTTGCTTGTAGACACAAGCAGAGAAGACTGCTTGTATTCTACTACAAGCAGAGTGTAGTCTATTTTTCCTTCAGCTAGGAAGCTTCAATTTCAGACTGTGGTATTATGAACACCAGAAATATTTCAAGTATTTTGCAAGCTGTGCAATAACATCAATAGGTGCATGAAAGAATGCAGCCTTAAGACATATCTCCCGTTCAAGATGATGTTGCTCAAAATTTGACCATACTGCATCTCAGCTATCAGCATTGCAGATATTCGTGCTCATGAACAGGTTATGCTCCCATCTTAAGTGAAGGTAACTACAGGTGTAAACATTTTACCTTTTCATCCAAGGTTCCAGTCTGTACTGTTTCTAAGGGTAACTTTAAAATGTTCTTCATATTTTCATAACATTTCTCCTATTTCCCCTAGGAAAAGACTGAGGTGCACTGAAGTTGTATGTTGCATGCAAACAATACACAGAAGATCACTCTGAAATAAACCTTTGATTGCATACCCACAGCATGCCAAAAGTATAAAAACCATAAGTTTCCACTGATGCAGAACAATCACTGATTTCTAGCACAGCTGCAGCAAGCGGTATGAGAAAGCCAACTAGTCGTATTACAGAAACAGAAAGCTTAAGAATCATTAAACTGTTCATCAAGTATTAGAAAACATGCTTAAACATGGCAGTAGTTTGGAACTTAAATTACTCAGGCAAGTCCTAGCTCAGCAAGATAATGAACAGTATAGCTGATCACATTTCAGGACAGGATTCCTAATGACCATCCTTCTGCAGATGATCTTGAGGCTACAGGGTGTTTAAGGCTTGTAGCCTTTTTTTGAGGACTCGCATATACTGTATTAAAAAGTATACATATATATGTATACATTTATATAGGGAGGAGATACATAGATAGATAGATAAAAAACCCTCACACAGATTTTCATCCTTGGGGATTTTAACACAAGACTGGAGAAGCCCTGAGCAAACTGGCCTGACCTCATAGCTGATGCTGCTTTGAGCAGGGGGTTTGATGAGATGAGTCCTAAGGTTCCTTCTAACCAGGATTTTCTTATGATTCATATATAATATCATCCTGCTTAAAGACATTTACAAGATCAACATGTATTTAGGATAAGTGGAGCTGTAGCAGCTGCAAAATGCACAGACTATCATTAGTATCTGATGATACTATTTGATGATAGTATTGACTATGATCAAATAGTCCGATCTGAAGCCTATTATATTCATTAGGAACAAGTACATTTCTCTTTTCTCAGAAGCCAAACTAGTCAAAATAGCACAAAGACCAACACGTCCTTTACTTTAGAAAAAAAACCTTATAATGATACACAGCACAGATTACATTTTCTAAAAGGGGAAGAATAAAAGACCTGGAATGCCTATGTGTTATCTGTGATAAGATTTTTTTTAATCATTTGCATAGTTACTGACTAAGCACATTATTTTTTTTGCTCGTGTGGAAGAGAATAAAAGTACTATTATTATTACTGGTATTACCTATTCCAGATAATGAACTTCTCAAATATTTCTGCCAAAAAAGGATAATTTGGACAAAATAACTTTAGGAATGCTATGTTAAGAAGTGTGAGGACATATTTGTTACACTATATTAGCCCTCTTTATATGTAACAGCTATGATACTGCATTAAGTGTATAGGAAATGGGATAAAGGTGGTTTCTCCAGGAAGTAATTCAGGACCACCAATTTAGGAACCCAATTTAAATACAAGAACAAGTATCATTCTGGCCTGAATATCTAATCTCCCTGATGCAACTTGTACTACAAGAATATTCATTGTGAAGCAGTCATGCAGTCTGAGATTTCAATATCCAATAAATTGCTTAGCTACCATTGTTAACTCCTACTGTGTCATTTTTGTTTCCTCTGTTAGACTTCCACACCCTTACGTTTTCCCATGGTTGTTTATTCCCATAGTCTGTGATAGACCATAAGGTTACTGAGTAGTGCATGTTGTTGTCACCTTTAAAACCAGAGCAAGCAACTTGGTATTTGCAGGTGTTTTTTCTTGACAGCTTGCCAAAATGCTAAAGCAGAACATTGTTTAGCAATTCTCCCTCACCAATGGATTTATCAGTATCTGACAGGAACATTTTACTGCCTTTCCAGCACTTGTATGAGTGGCAGAGTGCCCAACTCCCTTTCAAAATTAACCTGGAAGCCATTTGTTAAGGTTTAAGTTCACCATATGATTTATTTTCTCAGTCAAGCTTTACAAATGACAAGTACATACCATTTTCAATAGGGATGATTAAATCAGGCAAGAAGTTACCTGAATGATCACTGGTGAACTGAACCATGAACCTTTCACATACACTGATAAGCAGTTTAGACACACGGCTAGTTTCATTAAGTATAAACCGCAATAAGTCTTTTGCCTAAAGTGGTCATACCATAAACGCCAGTTGAATTACATAACAAGAAGAGTTATCTAAAAAGACAAAAGTTCCTTTGCAATCGTGATTACAAGAAAAACAATGTGGTTAATTGCTTAACCAATATAGTCAAGCAAACAATAAGGATACATTAAAGGCTACAAAACACGGTCAGCCTCTTTAAGAAAAGACCAGCCTTCTGGTCAGGGGGCACTGCCTGCTGTACTTTCTCGCACTCTGTACTGCCCATCTGCCACTTATATATTCTTATTAACAATCACAACAAAAGCCATGGATACTCTTAAAGAGAGGCAGATCAAGCCTTGACCTCTGAAGTCCATGACAAGCACATCAAGAAACAGGAACTGTAGGTTAATGGTCCACAAAGCTTAGAAAATACTGGTCAAATACATACCTTCAGCGTGCTGCCAAGTCACTGAGGAAATGTACTGAGGTTAGAGACTGATGAGACTCTAAGAAAGGTGCTGCAGTCATTATATGTTAATTAAGAGGCTTCAGTTTACACTGCATCTCCCCGGATTACGGTGGTAGTTGATGATTGTGCCTCCAGGTTAGTCAAGAAGCAGAACAACAACTCAGAATACTGCAGAACTTGAGTTTACCAAGTAGTAAGAGTTAGGAATGAATCTTTTCAGACAGATAGTAAGTTCTTGGATTCTTGTTGTCTATTTTGTGGTGGCAGTCAAAGACAAAAAAGAGCAACAGAACTCACAGTTCTTATGCTCCAGCTATTAAAGCAGAAAGATTTTACTCTGTGCTCCTCATACAGCAACGAAACAGAGCCCAAGTGCAATACATGAGGAATGCCCTCATTCACAAGGCTTCTTTCCATCAGCTACTGTTCAGTCATCTTGTGCACCTTAACAGTACTGAAGAACGTACTGCTGATTCACCGCTCAGAAAGGAAGGGTGCCAAAGTTCCTTGGCAGACACGTAGGCAGGTGGAGACACGGATCTTAACTTCCGTTCCCAGATTGACACAGTGAGCAACAGTCCCTGAAGGTATCAAGAGATGAAACCTCTTCCACCAAGCATGGGAGGAAAGGCAGGAGGCGATATTTAAATAAAAATATTTCAAAGTATAGATGTATATGTAGACATACAGACATGTGTAAAACCCCTGAACACACATTTATCTTTGTTAATATAGACACATGTGCATGTCTGTACACATAAATAAACAACAATAAAACAAGGCTTACATCCTTTACATACTTTCTAATTTCCTGGAGTTCAGAAAACTGGTTTCTGTTCTGGATTAAGATTCTTGTACATTTTACTGACCACAGCATAGGACCATTGTCATCTCTGTGAAACAGATTCATCACGCCCTTGATTAATCAGAGGAAATTCAAACTCAAGCATGCTGCTAGAATTCTGTATTCATTCAGCAGTATCTTTTTTTCAGTTTGACAGCCCACACTGACATCAATCTCAAAAAACGTTGCTTTGAATTATAAATATCCAGTCTCTCCATTTCTGTAGATGTAACAGCACTGAACCATTGTCCTTCCTACCAACCTTCAGATGAGTCTGAGTTTAGACAATTAGAATTTACTAATATTGCTTGACACTTTAGTACTAAGTAGTCACACTAAAGGTACCACACACACACACACAGAAGAAACAAACAAACAAACATATAAGCCAACTCCTAGACACTTCATGCTAGCATTTCTTTATCTCTGTGATCCCCATAGTCCTGGTGAGGAGGAAGGGGAAGCATTACAAATTGGAAGTCCCAAAGAATTGTTTCTTAAATGGCCCTTCATGACGTGAAATATGCTGTCGTTAAGGTTCATTAATGTGTAGCGCTCAAATTTACAACATTCATTCAAAAATTCCTAATGTAGCAGACTGGTGCCAAAACAGCCCAACTTCAAAAACATCCTGTCAGAGTCGTGACCCAGAATCAGCACAGCTTTTTGACACTATATATTAAATAACTGACATATTTGTCACAAGACTTCTGCCTCCTAGCTGGTTTGAAGCACACCCCTGCCTTCTTTATGGAAGAAACGTAATTCCTACTTTCTGCCGTGCCATCTAAAGTTGTCACCCAGCCAGGCACCTCAGGAATCCTACTTTTTCCCATCACAGTTAAAAGCTCTGTCTAGTAAAAATACAGTTGCCCAGATGATTAAAAAGTGGGTTTTTTTTCTTTCAGATCTTCTTATTGGAAATTTATATAACATTGGAAAACCTGGAGAAACACTTACTGTTCTTCACCTTTTTACAATTCTGCTGAAAATAAAAACTTGAGGAAACTGAAGGCTATGCGAGAACCAAAGACTTAAGACCTAAGATTTACTGAAATACCATGAAATCCGCAGAATGGTCAACATTTCCAAAGCCAAGTCCTACATAATTCTGCAAATAAGGAAGATGACGAAAGCCTTTCAGGGAAAATACCAGTATCTACTTTTTTCCCCCCAAAGGGAACAGAGTTTTATTGTATTTGTTAGCAAGTTTATGTTTGGGTTGTTTCCTTTTACAAGGCATCTTTCTTTAATTCATATAAAACTCTGTATCATTCTGCATAGCCACAGTTAAATGTCTTATATACGGAATTTGAGAAATAAACTTTCTATATATGGCTAAATTTGAGAAAATATGAAAATTCAACAGCCAGTAATCGAACTGCTGTAGTTGATTGCCCCAGAACTACTTGGTATGCCATACTAATTCCAAGGATAGATTCTATACAGCACATTAGAAATTGTTTATGCACATCACATTTATGATCAAGAGGAAATGTGCTACTAACTTTTGTAACCTGGATAAGGTTTGATTAAATCATCTCACCAGAGTAATGTGTGCAGGACTAGGGAACTCAATTTTTTTTTTTTTCTGGCAGAACCCTTGATCATTTTTATTTATTTGTGTTATCAGAGATTCTCTGGCAAGTAAGCAAACACCTCCCAGCAACTGGCTGACAGTTTTGAGGTTACAAGCTAACTGAAGACTTGGCTGAAGAAGTAATTAAACACATACCTCCCTTCATCTGTGAAGAGTTTGCACGGTGATAAGACAGAGATGTGACAAATACTTGTCATTCATGGGGCCACAAATGAAAAATATTTTCAGATTTGAAATTCAGTTCTGAATCATTGCCTGTACATATTCATCCCAAGGTTAAATCTCAGCAGCTTTCACTTGTTAACTTTATATAGTTGGTAAGTGTTTTCACCCTACAATTTCATCACACAATTCTCATACAATAACATCACAGCAATATTGTATACGTCTAAGAAAAACCTCAAGGAAGCGAGGAGCAGCACGCGACTGTTTTTCTTCTTTACAAGCCAGGATATATCCACAGCAACACAATGAACACACAACTACAAAAATGACTAAGCTACAACTATTGCATTCATAATCCATTCTACAGTTCGACATGTGGTACACCTGGAGAACTGATAACATCTACATATGCAAACATTGCTATTGCCCACTGTTACTGGAACGGGTTATTTGCCACACGGTTGGAATTGAATGGTTGCTCACTTAACCTATGAATGGCTGGCTATACATAGACTATTGAAATTACCAACTACCTGGTTTGGAGTGATCACCTTCTGATGTTTTTAACATATTCTCCTTTGCAGAATGGCAGTTTGATGACTCTTTACACGACTCCACTTTTCGACTATGCCAGGCACAGCAGAGGAGATTCACTAATTCACACTAATGAGGGGATCCTTTACAAAGTTAGTTTGGAAATGTGTGATGTGACAGAATTTAATCACATGTTTGCAAAGCAAGGTTATATTTTTCAGTAGCTCTCATTAGTGCTGTGTACATGTCTAGAACCTCAGCAGTCGAGGTATTATATTTGAAAAAGTAGTAAATTTTCAAAAGTATGAGATTTTTCCATTCTATCTGCTCTGTAATCTAGTAAGAGTTTAAAATGACAGAACTGTACCTTTATATTATGAGATTTACATCTTATGGTCTCTAAGTTCTACTACAAAACTGCTTCTCTGGTAAGCCATTAAATAAACTTCATTTACATGTGGATTTGCCCATTACATACAAACAGAATCCCTTTCTCCTCTTCTATTCATAACTGGCCCTCTGCAACATGTCACTCTTCCTCAGCCCTGGTCTCGGCCTCACATACATTTCCTCGACTTATAAACAGACCAAGAAGTATTACACCTGATTCCAAGCTGTGTTTGCACTACATACACATACATACACTGACTGACAAAAACTGGCTAAGACAATTTCCCTGAAATAAGCCAATTACCTGACCCACCCAACCCCTAGTTTCCAAAAATAGATATTTTTACAGCCAATACCTCTGTCCCTTTAAAATTATTTTTAAAATTGGATTACAAAAACTATGGAGAAGGTAGACTCTTGCCTTCATAACTCCTCCAAGGTTTGATAGTGTACAGTAATATATTGCCAGAGGGGTACCAATTCCACGCTTAGGGAGAGAAACACTTAACTGGTGCATTTCATCCACGCTCACAACAGAAAAGAAAGGAGAAACTTAAGGTTCTTCAGTTTCTTGATATAAGAATCAAATTCCCTTTCATTTATCCTGATGCAAGGTCAGAAGCACTTGTCTTGGCATCTAAACAGTTACAGTAGTAAGAAGACAGTCAGACCTATTCTGTATATAAAAAAACTATGTATTGAAATATATGTATTTATATACACAGTACATTAAATGCAAGACAACCATCATCTGGGAAACAACTCCCTCAACTGATCCCTTTAAAGACCCTTTTATAAGGAGGATGGAAGGGAAGAAAGGAGTTTCTTTTCCCTTCTGAAGTTGTCAGGCACTGCTGCAAATTTCAAGAACAAATGCAGCAAGTAGGTACTTTGAAACCTTGCTACTGTCCCTGCTTTTCCCCTCCGCTTCTATGAAGCAAAGGGTGTTGGTTAAGCAGTTCTTTGAAAGCACAATCAGTCCGAGTACATCAAGTAGAGACAGACTGTGGCCGTGAACCTAATCAGGAAAGAACAGCTACTGGGCACACAATCTGGCTCTGAAAGGGAACAGGAAAATTAACAAGCATAAGCACTGGTCTTTACCTTTTGGAACAGGAGAGCTGAGAGGGGGAAGAGATTAAGAGATAAAAAATATACTTGAATTTGGAAAATAATGTAGGAGCAAATACAAAAGCTTCTAATCAAAGAAGAAAATATTCACAGGGGACTAAAAGAAGAGGGACAATAGCACATGTAATCAGAACAAACCCACTCCATTACTCCAAGAACAGGAATACAGAAGTTTAACACACACAAAGAGCCAAGAGAACAAGAGTCAGCACTTCCTTAAACAAGTCACTGCTTCCCCAGGTGCAGGTGTGTTATACCACCACAGCAGTGCAGAACTTGGTCCTAAGAGCTAGAGAGATCTCTGTGCACATTTCAGAATCTGCACTCTGTAACTCCACTAGAGACTTCAAGTAAGCACAATTATTTATATACACAGAACCTGATACTCTCCATTGCTCCCTTGAGCCTGAATTTCATTTTTAATATTTATTAAAATGAAACTCTGATACCTTTTCATGTATACAAAAAAGCCCTGCTGGAAACAAAATTCTTCACTGCATTCTATTGAGAAAGGCTCACATCAGGCCTATGTATCAAGACAATCCTTGACATGTGCTATATTGCGATTTCAAAAATGCTTTCCTTTAGAAACAATAACTCTACCACTTATTTTTCGCTTGTTAAAAGAGTATATATTTTCTCCAGATGCTCCTTTTATTGAAAGTGCTTTGAGCTGGAATCTGCTTTCAAACTAACTGAAACTTCCATGCAGGATTGGGCTTTTTGTGTCACTGCAACACTTGAGAAAGCTATTTACATCCATTCTATTCTGGCTATTTAAAGAAATTTGATTTAACCATACTACTAAGAAGTTGTTTCTATGCAACAAATACTACTCATATCTGAGAGCAGCTGCACTTTCTTAGAAAACTTCTAATATTGTATTTTCAGGGATTAAACAGTATTTCCATTTATCTTTCTTCACACCAGTTTATTTCCCTTTCCTTATCCTTTCTCTATATTGTGACATGTGCCATCATTCACAAAAGTTGAATTCTTTGTTGTGTCTTTGTCTCCTGTATTATCACCTATAACCCTGCAAGAAACTATGACCTTGTAGAAAAATATAAAAAACAACTCAGGAATGAAATGCCATCCCGTTCTTATGCACCCACAAATTCAGGCATTCAGAAGTGTGTACGATGTACGAGGTTCTGATAGTGACCGATGGTGTGTATCATATGCTACCTACAGGCAAAGGAAAACACCCTTCTAAGCTTTCAGTCACTGATGGAGTGCAATTATAGATGGTCCCACTATGGAATCATAGAATGTTAGGGTTGGAAGGGACCTCTGGAGATCACCAAGTCCAACCCCCCCGCCAAGCAGGACCATAGAATCTAGGGCAGGTTACACAGGAACACATCCAGACAGGTCTTGAAAGTCTCCAGAGAAGAGCCTCCACAACCTCTCTGGGGAGCCTGTTCCAGTGCTCTGTAACCCTCACAGTAAAGAAGTTCCTCCTCAAGCTGAGGTAGAACTTCCTGTGCTCTAGCTTGTATCCATTGCCCCTTGTCCTATCGCAGGGCACAAGTGAAAAGAAGTTGCCCCTTTCTTCATGACACCCAGCCCTCATATTTATACATATTAATTAGATCCTCTCTCAGTCTTCTCTTCTCCAGACTAAACAGCCCCAGGTCTCTCAACCTTTCCTCATAAGGCAGGTGTTCCAGTCCCTTAATCATCCTCGTAGCCCTCTGTTGGACTGTCTCAAGTAGATCTCTGTCCCTCTTGAACTGGGGAGCCCAGAACTGAACGCAGTACTCCAGGTGAGGTCTCACTAGGGCAGAGTAGAGGGGGAGGAGGACCTCACTCGATCTGATGGACACTCTCTTCTTAATGCACCCCAGGATACCATTGGCTTTCTCGGTCACAAGGGCACATTGCTGTCCCATGGATAACTTGTTGTCCACGAGGACTCCAAGGTCCTTCTCCACAGAGCTGCTCTCTAGCAGATCGCCTCCCAGTCTGTACTGGTGCATTTACAGTTAGTATATAACTGCAAGGAACAGAATACTTGCTATGAATCTTTCTGTACTAGCCAAAACTACAAATTAATTCTGGCCTCTCAGTTTTGAAACTCTTTTGCATATTGCAAGCATACAAGATACATGCTGGGCAGAGTTGTGCAAAAGAAAACATTGAACAGAAGGAAAAAGAAGAACAAAAGGCAGGTATCTAAAAAGACCAAAATACAATATATAGCAGGAACCAAAATAATGTTTACTCAAGCAAAGCAATCAAGAATACAGTTCTTGCATGTCTAATACAGAACAATCTTGCTATACTGATTTTAGTGACTGGGTATTTGAAATAAAAAACTACAAGCAGTCCTAAACTCTGTGTGTCTTAGATACAGATTCACTAACTTAAGTAGGCTATGAACAGAGCTATGCATACATCACTAATGCTAATAATTTGAGATACTGTATATGAAGTTGCCAATGTCCATAAGAAACACCTATTACCAGAGATCAATGTACTATGAGCACAGAAAGGCAAAGTTAAACACATCTAAAGAAAAGAAATCCCTGAAACTCCTGGTTTTAATCTGTTACTATGGTATGTCATTCTATTAACAAAATATATAACATATATACACACCTATATATACATATATAACATCTATACCCATTCTAGATTCTCAATATCATTTGCCTCTACCAATAATTGTCTGTCTGTACATAACATCCACAGAATACACCACACATGCTTTGATGACTCTTGTAGGTGCAAGAAAAGCAGGTATTTATGAAGAGAATTTTGGTTAGGTCAGTAATATAATTAAGGAACATCAGCATTATTAAATATAATTTTACACAAATAGTAACTACAGACATCTATCAACAGCACTGCTTAAATCAGGTTCTACTGGTATGCCAACAATACCTACTGTTATCCGTTGGGACAAGCACCACCAACTTGAGATGTAACCAGTTTCTGGATTTAAAAAAACTTTACATCAATGAGATCATAATCTTTTAATCCTGCTCTTGTCCTACTTCTCCCAAGGGCCAAGAGGTGGTATTTCAGAAAGATGAAACCCTTTAGGACCCTGATAATACGTGTTCAGGCAAAGCACGCCAATTCACATAGAAGGCATCCATCATTCTTTTTTGATTTCTGGAAATTATCAAATCAGATCCGCAGATGAGGCTTGCCTCAGAATACTTCAACAGTACTGTCAAACTCATTTTAATTTTTTTTTTAAAGCAACTGTGCCAAACATTTGACAAACTTCCCACTGTCACGAACTGCAAGAGCAGATAAGTCACTTAGGAGGTATATACTTCACAGTCATATCTCATTTAACATTCTGAGGTTATTTCTTTTTAATGTCGTATACTATCTTCTTCTCAAGCTGGGGAAGAGCTCAGCTCCTTGTTCATATCTGCTCACAGTTCTGACAACTCCCTCTAGATTTCCTTCTGAGGCATAAAATGTGCACATGTACATTCTCTCATGTCTTTCAGAAGAAATATCCTATTCCAATCTCTGCTACCTTCCTTTAACCTCACCCACTCACCCCTTCTCCTCCTTTCAATCTCAAATCACAAATGCATGGCTGACAGCCACCTTTCTTTCACTACCGCATCTGGGGATAGCCAACATGTCAGATGCACAAAATGAACTAAATTCCTTTTTCTCTCTGACTACAAACAACGCCCCTTCTCTCAAGCTGACAAATTAGGATCTTTTCTTCACACAGTTACAGTTTCTGCAAACTGCTGACAACTCAATGAGAGGCCAACTAAATAAATCATTCAAAACAAAAGAGCTGCTTAAGCTGTAAGTGACCTGAAACAGCTGGTAAATTTTTAAATGGCAACATCCTCCCCTCGAAGCAATGAAATATTCTGCAAAAATAAATAGTGTCTCTCCAAACCTGCTGGGCTATCAGAAAACAGGGTTAAGAAGGAAGCACGAGAACTAGGAATCAGCAGGGATAATTAATTTTTCTTGAAGGACCATAACAGTGCCATTAATTTCCTTGAGGTGTACAGAATGTAGGAAAAGCCTCAATTAAAACTGATGTTCATATATCAACTGTGCTGTCTTTTAATCCCATGCTTTGCATATTGATTTTGATATAAGTGTGTATCATGGAGTATGACATTTTTATTGATAAAAATCCTTTAAGAAAAAAAAGGGTTCATTTGGGAAAAATTTCAGCATTATTCTGTGGACATTAACAAATGTCTATCATATTTTCCACCTGTTGTAATAACAATTATTGCTGTTAAAACCTTAAGCAGACATTTGTCTTCCAAACCAGAAGACCAGTTCTTCTGTAACTCTGTATAAAAACACAAAATACCTCTGTATTTTGCTATAGGACATTGTCTAATAATTGTCATTACTTTGTTATTGCACAGTTTTGGTAATGTACTTGTAAGATCCAGTGTAGAGCTCCCAATGGCTTGATGTTAACTTCCTGACATAGCTATTTTACTCTATGGCCTAGATAATGCAACATTTGAAGAAAATAAGACAGTGAATTATGTTGTCAATCACATTTTTGTAAACATTTTTGGGGCCACTTGGAATACTGTATTCTCTGCAATAAGCTGTCAGTGAAAGGCAGCTACTTTCAAAACTCATGGTGGTAGCAAGAAAGAACACAGAAAAGAGAATGACAGAGAAAAAAAGGATTCTAGCTTCAAAGATCCAAATAGCAGGCAGAACAGATAGATTGTAGTTTTTCATTTTCATTATTACCATGAAAAAAAAATGCCGTAAGAAAGAATAGAGGTATAATCTAGGCCTATACATCAGAACCAGTAAAGATAATACACAAAATGCAATTTACAAACTTCCCTACACCCACCCGAGCTTCATTCCAATCACCATATTCCTTCTATATGAATAGCTGAAAAGAAAAGACGTTATTTCGGTCTTCTATAATCTCTCAACCTTTCCAACAGTTTTCAGATATAACTCCTTTTTTAGCCACCAGGATGAAATATGTTTGATGCCTAAATTAGCCAAGTAGAGAATAAAGTTCCAATAAGAGCAGACTCTCACTGAAACCCCGCAAACACTGAAGCAATGCTACTGGAGGAGAACAGGAACTATCAAGGAAACAGCACAAGTTCAAGCAAGGACAAAGTAGACAGAATCATCTGCAGCCTTTGGGTAACCCTAGTCTCATCATTACCATCGGCTCAGCCAGCCAAAACCACCTGAAGCATATTCCTCCCAGTTACAGATGACAGGATGACTCAGTTTGATCCCCTCAACTAGTAAATAAAAACCATGCAGCCGCAACAAAGCGAAGAGCTCACCGTACCCCTGGCTTGCAGCCTATACTGCATTTACTTCAGCTTCCTCTCTCTGTTCAGGTTGGTAATAACCTACAGAAACTGATTCTGTCCTACGTTAGGCTGTATCACAGGTCACCTCTGCTAGAGGAGCAACACAAAATAATATCAGGTGTAACAGCACAGATCTCCACAGTAGCCACATTGTCTCCTCATTCCCTTTAGCACGTCTTGGTGAGTGGATGATATTTGCAGCATATTCTAGACTTGTCCTGTGGAGACATTTGTTGTACAAGAAGTACTCTAGTCTTTCCCTAATAACTTCTTGAGCTTATGTGTAATCAAGACATCTCTCCATTGCAGTTGGGTATTTCTACTGTCCTCTGCATTAGCAGAGAGGAATATCAGAGATATCAGAGACACCCACCTTTGTAACAGAGGCTGACTGGATGGAATTAATAGGTCAGACATCATATTACTTCAGCTGCACCTCATTTGGAATGAAACAGTCTGTATTTGAGGATGAGACATGAGCAATAAATTACAATTTAATATCAGTCATCTCCTGCTTGGAAGGAATTCAACTATATGATCCCCACAGGTCCCTTCTAGCCTGAATTATTCTGTGATAGAGAAGTATAGCCAAAAAGTACCATATAAGATTTCAGTTTACCATAAAAATCACAAAGTTTTTACTGTTGGTTCTACGTCCAGTACAACACAACAAGTACTAAGTATTTTGTGCGTGTAAAGCTACACAAAGCAGAACCTAGTCCATCTTATTTCCAAACAAAACTATTAATTGTCGTTGATATTAAAACAATTTCTGTAACATTACAGGAATGGTCAGAAGGAATTCTGAAGAGATCAGTGTTGAAGGAGAAGGCTTCTCTAATCTCTTACATTTTTATGCAGCTAAGTAAACTCACCTTACATTTGAAGTACAGTTCATTCAGACTCTCATAATTCATCATACATGACATACATTAGGCACAGTCTGGAGAAACATGGAGAATTAGCATTAAAAAGAACAGAGTCCTGGCAAAGACATGTCACTGCAGCTTCCTTTACTGTAAGGTGGCATCACAAATTTATAGACGGAATTAGCTTGAGGCTTTTACTAAGAAATAAATGCTGCTGTTCTAAGAATTTAGATGAAAATAGAAACCAGCATGTCATAGCTTCTTACAATAGATGTAACTCTGTATTTCTATATAGCCATTCAGAGTACAGCACAAGCAAAAAAGCAGAATCAAAACTGTCGCAGACTGATCAGATGAAAGAAGTGAAAACAAATCTGTATTTCAAAGAGGTAAGTTTAGAAGGAAACATTCTTGCTTTTTAGTTGGGGTCTACAGTAACTGCACAAAACTGAACTGCAGCTACTGCTGAAGACTAACAACTTTCTAGCCATACTTTAACCAAGCACAACACCTGAACTTTGTGATCAGCACAGATTCATGTATGAATGAATAATTGTCACAAATGCAGTCACAATCAGAAGTGACTTTTACAAGCTACAATTAGAGTAACTTTGCAAGACATAATATCACATCAAGCGATCAAAATGTCTGTTGCATTTTGAGATACAAAGAAGGTAAGCATCATCTGCAGAATATGTAGATTAAACTGGCAATCATAACTGCATAAAAAGATTTGGTGCTTAGTGTATTCAAAGTAACAGATTTTAAAAGAACTGTCTTAAGAGCATATTTGTATTTTGGACATTTTAAGCTGCAGCACTCCTATACATACAGTGTGCAACCACAATACTAATTTTAAAGAAGATGACATTTAAGAGCCACATGATACAAAATAAATAAAAATCAATACAACTCCTCTGTGGTGTCCCATGTGTGATGAATAACCTAATTCAGCGCACACAACTGCACTCTGCCAGGCATTTGCCAGGCAATATGTAATATACATTGGATATACATATATAAAAACCTGGACCTTTTTACTTATAAGAAACCACTTATTTCTACTTATTTTATAGCATTTATAAGCTGTATTCCTTGCTGTCATTTCTCTGTTGATCTGTTTAATCTTTGTTTTTAACCAAATATCTATGTAGAGCCTCTACTAGGAGATAAGTAGCAGAAGCATATTTCTAAATTTAGCACTAAAGTATCTTAGATTTCATATTTCTAATGAACAGGAAAGTTTGGAGAAAATACAGTAAGATAATCTTTATACAGTTATGGTATTTGAACTCAAAGTGATCTACTCAGCAATAAACATGTAGTGAAAACCACACTTCTGTTACATACTGGGGGATGGAGAACAGGTGGTATAAAAAACAAAACAAAACACAAAACTCCCACAACAATGTCCCCAAACGAAATCCTAGTATTATTAGCAAAGTAATGAACTGCAAGAAGTACATTGTCTGAAAGTCCTATATTTGTTTCCTCATTCATAGACATCACATCACTTCTCAACATTAAATGCTCAGATGAGGCAAATGAAAAAAAAAAAAATTCCAAGTAAATAAATACACATAGACCAAGAAAGATTTGTTTCACAGACAAGTCATTTATGCCTGGCTGTTAACAATGAGAGCATATCTACTTTGACATCCAGTTCTCTACAAGATCCTACCCTATCTAACATGTGCTAACAGAAGTAACATTAAAATTTATCAGCCATGCACCACATCAGAAGAGAGATCACAGTCCTGTAATCTGTGAAAGCGAGAGCTGCAGCCTACTGCCAATTTTTCAGCTGATTTAGAGAGAATGTTTTCCTAAAATAAATATGCATAACAAAAGTAAAAGGGCAAAAGAAAAGCCGAGGAAAGCAGCGTATAAACACAGCATAAGGGCTAAATTAAACATTGTTCAGAAATGGTAAATACATACAGTCCAGATCATTCTGTTCCATTACACTACTTTTTCAACTCCTCAACCTGAATCTTGCAGGATTATGAGCCAGTTCCCTGTCTATAACCTCACCAGTTACCATCCTACCATCCCTCCTAGTAGCTACATACTATTAGAAGCTTAAGTGCAATTTACTTCTTACATCTACACCTTCAGCCCAAGCAGTGGGAGTTAAGAAACAGATTCAAACCCAGTAAAAGACTACGTCATGAGTCCATAAGGCAACCAACCCATAAAGAATGTTAAATATGAACTTCTGCACACTCATATTTGCTCACAGTGTAACAAGTGAAGCAAGACGACAGAACAGGATTTTTCATTGACTGTAGTCAAGGTCAGCCAGATGTTTGATAGTAAGAAAGTCTTGTTGCCTTACAAAGAATATTTTGCTATGTTTCTAGGATGCAAGAATGAAATCTACTACTTCTGTGGTTGACTAAAAACAAATTTAAACACAGTTTTCCAGGAACAATTTGTTCCTTTTTTCCAAGTATTTTTAATTGTAGATTTATACTTCATAGTCAAGAAAATGCTGGTTTTTTCCAAAGATTTAAACTTAGTAAAACCTATAGATTCTGCAACATTGCATTAGATAAATACTGGGGCACTGCCAAACACAGCTGCAAAGTGTGTAAATGGGAACAGTGTTGGAGTGACAATGTTCTTTGCATAGTAACCCAAGTAGAGCACATCAGGTTTCACACAGCACCATTTTTTAGGGCTTCCCAGGAAGCTTTATTCCTATCACATCATATTGTATCATACGGACTTCACGTCACATTGACTTCAAAATCAGTCATATCAAAATAAAGCCAAGACCTAGTAGGTAGGAGAACGGGAGGAGCGCAAGAATTGTTGGGTAAAAGGAGTGTGAGGTGTCAAACACTCCCACTAACACCCAACTGAGGTGGCAAATGTTTAACATAGGAAAGAAAGTTTTCAGTCTTACTTCTAGAATTCTCTCCCATACCAGGTACATGGTTTGCTTCCTCCCCCTGCCCGGTGCAGCTGCTAGCTATGCTGGAATAGCCCTTACCAACTTTCTGGGCTCTGGTGCGGGTGTTCTCTCCTACCACTGAGAACCTCTTTTTCAAACAAAAGGATGCCAAAGGCTCCCGTTACAACTACACAAAAACGTTACACATCAAAAATCGGTGTAAGTTTTCACAAGCTGCTCATTTTACATTCTTTTTCTGTTGCATATAAAATGATGTTGCAAAATGAAGTTTTATTTTTCAAATAAAGTAGATGTTACTAAGCTACTTTAAGTACTATTCCTATTCATAACAGCCACAGTATACAGAATTTGCGCTATTAAGAGTAATATGTTTTAGGCCCCATTCTCCCAACATTCTCCAAATTGTCATGGATGCTACAATTATAAATCAACACATCAAACAACTTACAATATTTACTTCAAAGGCATTATATACACTATTTCCTTATCAAAAAGCAACAACTCTCCAAAACATTTTAAAGCTCAAGGAAGCTGTTATTAAAACAAGATTTATATGGTATAAACTGTCCACGGTTCCATCCCGAGAGTGTGAAATTAGTGACTGAGGAAAGATTTCACAGGAACTTAATCTGAGTGAAGTGCTATTGCAAAGGATTTGCAATTTTGGTCTCTTTACCAAATCCTATGTATTTGCAAGTTGCTGCAGTTATTCATGCAAAGCAACAGATAATCAGTAGCGTCTACAGCTTTTTTACATTTATATTGAACATGGAGCTCTTTTCTCTCTATCGGTGTGTATCTAATACCTTAGGCATGGCAAGGTCATATCTGAAGTCAGCACTGGGGAAGGTCCTAATACCACAAGTCTAAAACTGTTTCTGATCTCATGTTTTAATGAAATTCTGAGTTCTAGCTAAAAAAAATCTCTGAGTTCTATTTGCAGCCAACATCAGAAAAAAAAAGCAGAACAGAAAAGGTAAAGTTAAAACTTGAAGCTCTGTGTGCAAGTGAATGATCAGCGTTTGCATTTTAATTGTTTATAGGCTTTGTGCACTCATTTAATAACACTTCACAGTAAATTCAATATAATCAGTTCCAGATTTCTGTAACACACATATCATCACATTGAAACATCTGGATCCCGTGGACAAACGAGCACTAGAGCAGCACTGAAAGACTGACAAGGCTACTCCTCCACTACGCATGCCTCAGTTAAATGCCAAGAACGCACAAATACATTCACTCATGGCTCAGTCAAGCAGCCTGACTCAGTAGCTACAGAGCTAAAAGCAAAGTCTTCCCAGACGTCACATTTATAGTACATCACAGTCTCCCCCTTCTTATGCTGTTCAGAAAATTGGCCAGCTGCATCTGAAAGAGCACCTAGGCACAAAAGGCGGCACAGCAGCGTGCAGCAGCAAGGGAGCAGCACACCTCCCGGGCATCCCTGGAGAAGACCATGGAGTTCAAGCGCAAAGGCCTTTCGGTATAGCTCCTCTGTAGCCCACATGGCTGGATGTGTGGCATATCCACCATTATCAGAGGAGTCAAGACTCATAATTTGAATTTTACAAGTTTTTGCTCCCTTCATTACCCCTCTTGACTTTTAATACATGTGAAATAAACAAAACTCCAAAAGACCCCAGACAAACAGGCATAGGAAGAGCCTACTTGTGTACAAGCGTCACCAACAAATACAAGAGAGTATACCTGCCAACTTTTCTCCTGAATGGTAAACAAGGCATCTTCAAAGAGAAATGGTCTAAAGACGCAGGAGTAAGTGCCTTTTCTCTTTGTATTGAAGTATTATAGTGCAAGTGTGCTGAAGTCACTTGACTCCAAATTATTACCAGGGCAAGAATAAGAGATGGTGTAAATAAGAGATTAAATCTAGTATTAAACTCATGGACTTAATGGCTACCTCTCTCTCCAAGAGAGGTATTGTCTAACAAAGAATATTTTTCCATATACTTTCTTTTCCATTTGTTGAGTTTTACTCTGACAATCGGGTGTTACAGAAAAGTGACATTTGCAGGGTTCAAGTCAGTTTGATGGAAAAAAAGATAGTCAAATTATTCTATCTATATTCAAAGGGCTGCAACTATGAAAACTCATTCAACTGCATTTGACACAGTCATGCCTTATTCTTTCTAGAAATGTTCTGAGTAACGTATTGCTTTTGCATCACTGTGGTTTAGGAAAGCACTGTAGTTTCAGATAAATTTCCTTAATCAGTGTTAACTTGAGCATATGCCCAGAGAGGGCATAATACCTTGTTAAATTCTGCCTTGACAGAAGTGGCTTAACAGAAGTTACTTGAATTCTGCACTCTGTTGAAAACTACCTGGCAAACCAACTCTTGTCCTGCTCACACTAATTACAGGCAGAGAGAAGAGGAAAAAAGACAGATAGTAATGAAAAGCTTGGTATTTCATTTCAAAGTTTTTAGGTATATTGTTTAAAAAGAAAAGAAAACTAACAGGATAGATTTCAATATACTAAATATGTATTTAAAGCTCAGGGATAGTAGTGGAATCAGTATCCATAAAAAGCCAGCACTAACATCCTGTATTCCTTACCCCTGGAGTTAAATGGCAATTTCCATTTTAACTTTTGGGAAGAAAGTTATTAGAATTATATCCATCAGGCTAAACAAGTAGATTCATTAACGTCATTAACAGAATATTTACAGTCACGCTTGCAAGATCAAAACCCAATTCTGGGTTTGTATGGGTTTTTTACATGTTTGTTTTTAAATAAAAATTTAGTCCCAAAATAATGTACCATTTTTGCATTACAGTACTTACAGTTCAGAGAATGATTTTCAAGAAGTATGTGAGATGAGCTTCTTCATACCATACTTATACTTATACTACAGAATACTTTTGCAAAATATTTTCAGTTCTCAGAGGCAAATAGAGGTAGCATCTAAGTTCTTACATGTAGGCAGTGTCAGTTCAGTTTCCTGTAGGTGTCAATGTAAAAGTGTGCTGGAGAAGGAAATAAAATACAAGAGTAGAAGCTTTGAAAAGTTCAGTTATGTATTTGAACTAAAGAACCATTAGGAAGGTAATCTCTTTTCTATAAACAAAAGCAGGTCAGTGAGAATATCCATCAAGTATTATATGAAACCTCTTGTGATCATTCAAAATATTTTTTAAAACCCAAACTTTTCCCTTTTTGCAAATAGGCATGCAATGAAAAGTCATATTCAGTGAACAGCATTTCCAAAATGTCATTCTGAAATTCTAGTTTATAAATGTTTTAGCTTTTTCCTTCATTTTTCTTACGCTTCCACACTTCCACTTTTGAAAGTCGATCACAATTAATTGCATTGCACAGTATTCAGCGACTCCTTATAACAGATTAATAGAGGATGTCAGATTGCCCCTTCAACAAAAGGGTAAAACTATTTTTAATCACAAAACTTGATCTGAACACCTGCCACATGACAACGTACTCCAGAACACAGTACAATATACTCAGTATATTTTCTTACCTGGTCTTGAAGGCACTCAGGTATGGCCTTCTATCTGAACAAGTTCTCCTCCTTTTACTGGCTCAATAGCATGGGCTGCAGATTTGCACAAACTAGTAGAAAGATCACATATATCTGCACAGCAATAGATCCTCTCATTTATTTCTTTTTAAACACAAGATAAGACAATAAAGAGAAACTATTGAGTTTTGGATTTGAAATATCTGCAAAATATTACAAAAGCTTGTGTTTTGGTCCCTCTCAACCACTAACCAAAAGAAGCAATTCCCTTATAAATTTATGAATAAGGGAATTACACTGTGTGTAATTCCAATCTTCTCAGTCACAGTTGCTTTTTTTGCTCTAGCAGCAGGAATACTCAGAGGTGAAATAGGGAAAGGACCCATGGAGACCACCACCAAGTCTGAAATCCTGTTAAACCGCTAACAATACCAAAACTAACAGACCCTGACAGAATAAGCTCATAAACAGAAAAGCCTAGGGACTAAGCTGCGGGGCACTGTAGCTCCCTTTGTACATAGGATTCCCTGTACTGTCTGATGACTGACAGAAAAGTTTTCATTTCAAGATGCTCCAGGCAGTAAAGAGGGAGGGATTTAATATCTTGTGACTTTAAAAATTCCTTTTGTTTAGACTTATTTTTCAAGAAAAACAAAACAACACAGAAGTTTATATTTTGCTTCTCCCTTTGCCACAAGAAAGCAAAACAACTCAAACAAAAGTGAAAACAACAACAGCAAAACCAAACAAAAAAAACGTGAAAAAGCTCAGGAGAATACAGGACACTTTCATCATTTAAGTTCAGGCACAAAGTCATTTTGTAACAACATAACAACCCACAATTTTAGTGTTATTTCTACAGAGTCACATTTTTTTTGTCCCCTTACAATAAGGAGGGGAAGGATTGCCATGCCCAGTAGGATGCAATGTAGTGGATCCTTTACAGACAGGCTCTTAGAAGAGAGAAAAAACTGGTTTAACCACCAGGTAGAATACATGTGAAGTCCTATTTGGATGACAGCAGTTTCACAAGAAGCGGTAAAGCTTGAATGGTCCCTGTCTCAGTAATGTCTTTTCCATGTTTGAAGTTTTTTTAATAGGTAACAAGGAAACAAGGACAGATAAAGAGAGTGCCAGTTCTCCCCAACTGCTTGAGGTTGCTGGTTTCAAGCAAAACTGCACACACGGTAGTCTGTGTGGTGCTCTAAGCCACCTGGCTGAACAGAGCAAGATCCCAAGAATCTTACCACAGAAGATTCTCCTCCCCCTCTCGGTGTTGCATTTTTTTAACATATGATCATCAAGCAGTGATTCTTAGGTCATAAAAAGTCCCTAAATAAAACTAACAAGTGTTTAAACGAGTGTCCTACAGCTCAGCAAGAGAGCCCAAGCTTCCCCATTCTCCCTCCAAACCCAACACAGGACTCAGGACTGCTGTAGAACCGTTTCCATCTGCTCTTTGCAGAGCAGGTACACTACAGCATAAGACTGAGCACCTGGTAGGTGTTTCTGCCTGGTTTTGTTGCTGCCTTGGGCAAAACAAAAAATTAGGAAGGATTTCATCTCCAAAGGAAATCTGTAGTAAGAACTTCAAGGTACAGACAGAGCAGAAAGGACTGGCTCTAAAACAGCCGTTTCCCAAGGCCTCAACCTGTAAGCACCATACGTTCTATACCTCAGAAAAGGTTCAGGTTGTTTTGGACTATGCATTACTTAACAGATCTGTGACACAGACAATATGGACTGTCACTAGGAATGAGTGTGGATAATCATTCCGCCTTGCTCTGCTAGTTGTTGTACCAGTGTAGCTTCATTTCCTGAAAAAGAATGTATACTTCACAGATGAGCCCACCCAGCTGTTTATTCACATCAGAAAAGTGGCATTCAGATCTGACCTTAGACAATATATTATTATTGTTACTTCATGGTTATATTCAGATTTATTTACATAATACAGCCATGCGATAATAACATTGCACTGGTTGGAAACTTTCCTACCAATGTCTGTGCTGGTTCCAGTTTCATTTAAGGCATGGAGAAGAGGGGAGTCTCTGGGAAGCTGCCAACAATAGTGTCCTCCTGCACGTTAAGCAAATAGTTTGTTTCCTCCACAGGAGACAGATCAATACTCAAGAAACAAAAACAAAACCAAGAAAAGCTAAAAGCTTAGTCATGTAAATCAGGGTGGAGGAAAAATGAAAGGAAACTCCTCATTGGCATTCTACAACTTCTGCAGACCCCCATGGCCCATTAGCTAATTTCTATTAAAACACACAGCTCTAGAATAATAAATGCCAGTAGCACATTTCTAAAGGTTTGTGGCAACTGAAGTAAACATCTCCCTGTTCCCAGGACACCAAGAGACAGAAAATTAACCAGAGGTTAACTGGGTCATTAGCTAGAGCACAATATAGGTCACTGCAGATTTAATTTAGTTTGTATTCAGCTAAAGAATCAAATACAGCAACCAGTTCTCACAGCAGGAAAACAAGTAACTTATCAGCATGTTAACGTATCTTGGATACCAAGGCACTGAGTCTGTCATTATGATTCATACCACTTTTAACTAATTTCACATTATTTTCATGAAACAAAGTACAGTGTATACACACTTGCATACAATTTAAATGGTTCTGAATGCTAGTATGCAAACACACAGAATATTTAACATTGTATACAGGCTGATTTTTTTTGTTGTTTGTGTGTCTCTTTTTTTACACCACACTAGAAAAAACTTAAGTAAGCTTTCCCTCCAGAACAGGGCTGACAAGGAAGTAATTAATAAACAAGTCGAAAAAATGTTATATGGGTTAAGAAAAAGCCCCGAACATTAGGTTGTAATGAGAGTTTGATGAGGACCTAAATAACACATATATAAGTATTTTGCCTCAGTATAGTCTTTTACAAACCAAATACCTCAATAGCTGTAACTGGAGTAGCCCAATAGCCCAAACATTGTAGGAGCGGGCAATATTAAACAGATAAAACATTCAAAACTGGTTTGCATCCAATAGTTTTGCATCATTTTAGGAAAGTCTGCACTAAAGAGAGGGTTCTGAAAGACTGCATAAAATTAGCAAGAAAGGTGTGGTGACACCACGCTTGATTAAGATGCTACCAACTTGGTCTGTTAGTACTAAACTTGCCTTAATTTCCATGACTGCTGTCGTGTTTGTAGCTAGGCTTCCATTTTAACACTTTCTGCTCTTTTGTTGCTGTATAAAAAAGCCAACAATGATCAGAAGCGGCTGTAGACAACACGCATTACTAATTACACATAGAAAACCAATAAAAGTAGCTGAATGGGAGGAGTGTGTGAATCAAAATTTTATGTGTAGCATGTGGCACTAAAACTTTGAAGTGGAAATGACCTGATTATTTTCCTTCAAAGAAGCCATCTTAATCTGAAATATGACCTTTTCAATAAAAGTAACAAGCAGGTATAAGGATCCAGTGTCAACAAACTCCTACCCAGCCTAAAATCTAAAGTTAACATGAGAAGTAAGTCAAAGTTAAATCAATGCTAGGCTTGAGAATAGGTTTAGCAACACAGGTACTCTGCAGGCCAGTACCTAGTGACCCCAGCAGCAAGCAAATTATTTGAAGTACATCAGAAATCTCAAGGCACTTTTTTTTTTTACCAAAAATTACTTTGAGAATTAAACAATTCTGCTTGAATATTGTAGTTTCATCTAAATTGCATTTTTAAAACTGCATATAAATAATCAAGATCTAATTAGAGAATGAGAAAGCAATAGTTTCATTTGTTCAAACAAGGCACTTTTGTACATGAACCCAAGATCTTGTCTTGTTCAGGAAGCATCAATTCAGGGAGGAAGGAGAAAATCCTCCATTACCTTTCATATCAAGGTTTCAAATACTTCCTGATTTCCGCACACCCCAGCCAAGCACTGGAACAAACCTATTTGGTGGTCCAGTCCTAGCTCCTTGTAGCTCCCTAAACAGCCCCTTCCACTTACAGCAGCTACATTTTCTACTTCAGTGGTGGACATTCCCCCAGCTACCTTGCAGCTGAATATCCCAGGTAGCATCTTTCCCATACCAGTAAGTTCCACCTCCCAAAATCTGGAAATCTCCCAGTAGCTTGCCTTACATAAGAATCCCTCAGAAGCACACACCTCAAACAACTTACACAAATATATTGTTCTCTGAAGTTACAAGACCTTTAAGTCAGACTGTGGTCTTGGTGGTAGGTAGGCACTGTAAGTCAGAGTGTGAAGTCTGGAATGGGATCAGCAGACAGCAATGGTATGCACTGGAAACAGCACAGATAGCAGAAAAGACCAAAAGCCTCAAACTGCTTTTTGCTCAGGTCCTTTCACTCCTCTCTCCCTTTATCTTCTTGCACAGATGATTTTAAAACATCTGTAGTTTTACTTCCAAAAGTTATTCTGTTTTACCATAGGACGTGTCTAAGAATCTTAAAATTGTCACTCCAATAGTCCGATCACAGCAACTACATCAATGGGGTCCATGATATCTTCCCTACTCCATTTTCACTATACTAGCATGACCATTCTCTAGCACTTGCATTCTGGAATGATCAAGTGCCCACTTGGCCCTTTTTATCTGACCAAGCTCTCCTCCTCCTCCAGCTGGCATTCCTTACAACACACCTAGAGAAACAATAGGTGCATTTCATGGTGCATGAACTTTAACTAATGGCAGGTGGTTCTTATAGGCTGGACAACGTAAAATCAAGCAACTGTGTACTTATCTCCCTCCTTACATATTATGTTTCCACTTGTGTCCCAGTATTTAAGCTTTCATAAGAATAAACAGAGCAATCTGATTTTCACCTAAACCATTCGTAAGAAAAACAAGCATAATTAAATGATTTTGGTATTTTTTTCCCGTCTTGATGTTGTGCTGATTCAGCCATCATCATTTTATGCTGCCATCACTTGCCTGATCACACAGGCCAACACTGAACTCAACAACATCCCCTCAGAAGTCTTCTTTCAGACAGTCCTGCCATAGGTTCCTGTGGGCCCAGCTCCTCTGCTGCCCACTGTGGTGCCAGCATCACCCGCCGGACACAATGGACAGAGATGGCTCCTCAGTGGCCCTTCACATGGCAGGACACCACTGAGAGAGCTCAGCAAGACACAGCCAACACAAGCAGAAGCCACACCCAACAGAAAGGTCCTCCAACTGATTGGCTCCTGGTTAATATAGCCTTGGCTTCGCCCACCACCCCAACCATGACCACCTGGGTGAGGGCAGAGGCACAGAGACACAGGTGGGCCAGGTTCTGCCTCTGGAACATGAAGCCAATAAGAAAAACAAAACATTCTGCTGGGTTGTGACTCATCCACAGATGAACTCCAATTCTGGGCCCACAACTCAGGCCCCAGCACTTCACTTGATAATATTAAAATAGGCTAAAATACATTTTTTCAGTGACAACACTTGAATCCTCAGATTAAAGATTAATAATGTATCACACATGCTGATGAATGCATGATTCATGAGAGACACAAATGGCACATTCTATTTAAAGCTTTGTACAGCCACGAATAGAACACTAAGATGTATATACTGGAAGGCAAAAAGCGAAAGATGCAATTTGCTAGAAAAAAATCCCGCCTGTATAGGATGTGATCACGTTTTGCACAATGAAGTATCTGCACAGCTACTGTATTAAAAAAACCACTGCTCAAAAAAATAAAGCTGTCAAGCAACAGTGCAGTATTAGATCGCAGCCATCCTGAGTGTCAGAGAGGTTTGCAGAGCACTGCAAATGGAGACTGCAGTGCTGCTTGGCCATTTTCTTAAAGCTCCACCTGCTAGAAATTAACTAAGATTTTAAAAACTGATCTCATGAATCACTTAATTCTATCTAGCACAACTGTAGAAAAGCTCAAAAATCTGCACCAAAAGAGCTCAAAGACCAAAAGCAAAATAACACTATCTGGTTTTGTACTTAAGTATAACAGATTTCAAACCAAATGTGTTGATTTAGTTGGTTGGGTTTTTTAGGGGTTGCTTTGGTTTGTTTGTTTTTTAAAGTCTTAGAATGGGATGAGATGGAATAAACAAATAAATAAAAATAAAGCAGGAACCTCAAGACTTTTAATTCTCTACAGTAATTTTTTTTAAAGCTTATTATAAGCACAAAGCATTCCCAGAACTGAGAGACATAGCACCTGCATTAGGAGCTTGTAAACTTAATTTCCTTCTCCACTTCTTGCAGAGCTACAGAAGTGTGGGTCAGGAGTTCTTGGGAAACTCGCATCAAGATCCTAATTAAAAAAAAATTAAAATCAATTAAATCAGTGTTTAAATAAACTAAGTTCTGTAGTATCATCCATTCTAGCTTCACAAACATACAATTTCTACAGCACATGGTGTCTAGAGCAGACAATGTGAAACATAATACATTCAGACATCAGAAGTTCCACTAACCAAATCACCACCCTATACAATTGGGTTTCCACACCATATGCTTTAATGTCACTGCTTTAGTGTCATTGTAGTTCAATTTTCCCCCTCCTCCAAAAGATTATGTTGAATGTTCAATAATATCTAAAACTTATAGCCAACTAAATTTATATTATGTTTCTGAGTCATCTTTTCATTATATAGTAGTAAATCAACCTGTAAAACTGAGTTTACAAAAAGACTTTCTGGGAAAAAAGTTTATTAACTGCTTCAGTTCTCTGCATACTAAGAGTCAAAGAATCCTTACCATTTTCCAACTGGAACAAACTCATCTTCACAATATACCAGACACATTCATAGGCCATCAGCTAAGCAATTTTAATTGCTGCTTCTTCTGAGTACAAAGTTTACATGGGACTTGGAACATAGTTTTATCTTGAAATAGGGGTACTCCATTGTTCAAATTGTTATCACCACCTTCAGTTTATGCATGATAGTATTGCTTATAAAGCCACCCCAACATAGAAATATGCAAGATATTGCCCTGTTTAGTAAGGCAGAAATGGATAATGTTCCCCCTCATCCTCAACAACAGAAATAGAGCACAGCATGCAACAGTAGCCGCTTTCCTAGCCACCTCTCTTCTATCATTTAAAAAGAACAACTACTTAGACATTGTCATACAAGTTATTCTAAAGAAGCAAAGACAGATGAAGTTACTCAAGTAGACGTATCAGAAGAATCCACTGTGAACGACATTGTATTGAAATTGACTTTGATCTCAGCCCTCTATTTTCTGCAATTTATGCGCCAAGAATAGGATTACAGTAATCTAACAATCAAATCCTACTTTAGAAATAAAATGACAGGTTCATATCTGCAGTAAATAGTTTCACCTTGGCACTCTATTTAAGGCTCATACCACAAAGAACATCTTCAGAGGTTTCCACTTTAAGAGCAACCCCTTTCTATCAGTGGTTTCTACAGAACACATACTTACAAAGGAAAGAAGGAAATATAGAACAAGTTCAACATTTTTTTTTCCTTCAGCAAGAGATAATGTAATGGAACAAGCAAGCATGGACTATTTCCTTCATAACACAATGCGATACTAAAGATACATTCAAGCAAGAGCAGTCTGACAGTGACTCTTCCTAAGGCTACTACAAAAGCAGCAACAGAGTCTGGGATCAAAGGTCCAGAGGAAGTTACTTCCTCAGCTGCTGATCTTTCCCTCTGTGTTAGGCAAACACAAAAGGTGAATACAACAAACAACTTGAATGCTGTTTTGCAACGTCATGAGCTATTCTAGGCTATAACCTTTTTAGAGGTAGCTTGAGTTCACTCAAAAGTAAATTAAGTCTAATTCACAGCAGACAATATTTTTGCCTTTTTTTTTTCTCCCCACAGATGATGATTCATTTCTTCTGATTGATTTCTCTACTGGAAACATTTCTTCAGCTTGTCAGAATAGTGAAATGCTGGATTACACAATACAATTTTCTGGGAAGCTGACATATGCTCAAACATTTCATTATAATTGACTTGGATTTAACAAGCTTAGTTTGTGTTGTGCAAAATAAATCAAAACGAGACAGATCATTTTCTCCTAGTGTATAAGGAAGGGATGGGGTGGTGGAGAAACCAAGACTATAGAAACTGGCATTTTGTGGTTCAGTGTTTTTAAATCCTGATCTGCAAATTGGTTTAGCTAATTCTGAGATTATCTCATCAGCAAAAAATGAAATAAAATAAGACTGATCAACAGTGAAATGAACTGATTCACCAAGACAAATCTACAGAATGGGTTTTTTAAAATCAACTTCTGGGATGTATTTTTAAAGAGACTAGACATTTGAAAGCTATTTAACTGTCTTTACCTATGAAGCTTTCAAATTTTATTTTAGGTTCAAATTTCGTTGGTTTTTTGGTGGTGGTGGTTTTTTGTTTTGTTTTTTGGTTTTTTTTTTTAATTCAAGACTATAACTAGAAATTCACTTAATATTACACCACAACTTCTGCATTCCTTAGGATTTGTGATGTATGTGCTAGACACCAGTGTCAACAAGACACTTAAATTGATACGGCTGGCAAACACACATCTGCAAGCACAATCAGCACACTGGAAAATCTGGATCATGGTTTAGTTTTATTTTAAGTCAACATCACTTTCCAACAGTTTGGAATCTGTCAGATGTAGAAAAAGGAATCAGCTTCTTAGTTCACTATGCTGAACCCTGACTGTAGTTTGCTTTTCTTTAAGATTTTAGTCACATTCTGTTTCTATTGCACACTGCACATCGAGAATTAAAAGCATGGATCACTGTTGACAGAAGACAGACTAATGTTTTATTACCCATCATTTACTAAACCTAGAGGGGTTTCCTGAAGAAACTGTCCAAACCATCTAGCTCTCCCAGGCATGCCCAGCTACACTGAGCCATTCTGGCCCGTTTGTTACCGATTCTTTAAAATCCCAGAGGTTTCAAACCTCTTCCAGAAATAATTCCATATTTGCAAATATGAAGTTCTTCTAACTATCTAGCCTTAATCTCTCATAAAATTTAAGGCCGTTATTTGTTTTCCTGTTTCCAGTGAATGAGGAAAAGATTACTCCCTTCCTATTCGCAATATTTGATGCATGTGCAAACCCATGTCTACCCTCAGTCTTGTCCTTCCTAGACTACACATCAGTTTTCAGTCTTTACTCACAGCTCACACTTCCCAGGACATTTGAGCCTTCTTATTACTTAAACCATGTCACCATGGGTGCAAGAGGGACCATCACCACCAGAGTAAGGAAAAAAAGTTATTCTGCTATTCTTTCTTTCAACATTTGAGCAGCTATTGTCATCTCAAAGCTGCTAAAGAAATTAAACCAGACTATCTATATTGGCAGCATAACTAATTTTAACGTGACATGTTGATGACATCATGACTTGGTCACATTCACTTTTAAAGGTCACATTCTTCTGCAAGTCACTATTTCTGGTTTGATTTCACTGCTCTTTTAGAAAACAAAACCTATTCTGAAATGTTCTCCGTGCAAAATAACATATATGAAACATACCATATATTTCAGTGGAAATTCTGAAGTAACTCAGTTCAATATATATGTGTAATGCACAATAAACTTCCCAGCTGCCTCCACTTACTGTGCTTTGGCTGTGGAGCTGTCTCAAACCACATAGACAGGACATTTTTGGATGAAAGTAAGCTGGAAGATGTACCTTAGAGGCCCATTTAAAATCTACTACAAACATTAATTCAAATTCAGCTGAAAGGACCAGACTAGAACCGGTGTGAAGCAAAAGACTGCAAAACACAGCATGGATGTCAGGTGCTCAGTACCAACAATCTTGCTCTACTGGGCTGCTTATATTGTGCTGTTTAGCAATGCAGAATAGCATCTAACCACATGTTAGCTGATGAAGAACGAAGCAGCTCAGAATATGCACATGTAAATCAAGAGCTCAAATTTAGTGTTAATAACTTCTCTGCTTTTGATACAAAGTTTCTGTGCCAGACAGGCCCAGTCTCCATTAAATGTCTTCACATATGCAATTAAAAGAAGGGAGTAAACCCAGCTTACCCAGCACAGTAGTCACAGAAAACATCAGAAGCCTTGAAGCTTCAGCTTCACCATCTTTTCTCTCTGGGTTCTCTAAATAACTTTAAATCTGTAATGCATACACACACCCGCCTTTCAAAATTAAGACTATGAACAGACTGCAAATCCTTTGTTTTCCCTTTCTACAGGCAATGCCTTAAGTTATTAAAAAGCATTCTTTCTGCTTTGAGATGTCATTCATCAGAGTTGTTGCTTCAGCTTGGCTTCTGCTTGACTGCTCACTCATAGTTCCAAAAATTCCTGTAGTGTAAAGTCGGGGTCAACAGTTAACGACTGCAACACTGCATTATACATAAAAAAATCCAAAACCAACATTTTCTGTTTTGTTGCAGTGGTAGAAAAGATCTATTTTATCTTTAGTTATGTGAAGACAAATTTTAAAATAAAATCAGTTTCAAGTCAGTAGCTTCACAGGATTTTATTTTTTCAGAACACTATGGACAATGTATTTTTTATTTGGTTATCTTGAAAAGTCTTCACAGACATTATTTTAAAAAAATAAGAAAAAAAAAAAGATTGGTAGACCAGGAGGTCAGAGAAAAGAAAATTTAAAAAGATACTAATTTGAAGGTGGCTTCATTCTGAAATTCCATTTGGACACCTAATTGGTCCAATTTGTAGAGCTCTCTGCCTCCAGTGAAATCAATACAACTTCACTGATATTTCAACTACTGTCAAAAATGTAATAAATACAGGTGGATATATCCATTTAAGTGTACAAAACCACATTAACCTCCTGTATAAGAGCTAATTCCATGAGTGCAGAGAATCTGCAAAATCCAGACTACCCATAGCTCAGTTTATAGATATCTGAATTAGCTCAAAGTGATTTAACCACATTAGCACCAAGGTCTGGCAAACAAGGTAAATGCAGAGCTCTGCTCAGGACACTAACATAGGTACCCTGCTTCCAGTACTCAAGGAATCCTGCACTGAAGCTAGCTTAGTTGTACTGCCTTATGCAGAACAGTTGTATCTCTGGTGAGCCACAGGCTATATGGGTAAAAGTGTCCGAGTACCCAAGGCTAGATTCCCAGGAGTGCCCAAGCAACAGTGGAGGCAGAGGGGAGCACATAAAAAATAGCAAGGGGACACATTACAATTGAAAATAGTGATGATATCCTCCTTCCCATTAACTGGACTTTTCAGCAGACAGCATCACAAAAACACAGAGTAATTTTTGTCCCTTCCCCGAGATACTCCATTGCATCTGCAGCAAATCAGGAAACAGGATTTGAGGCAGCAGATCCAACAGTGGGATGTTGCATTAGATCTAAGCTGGAGATTTTTCTGTGCCAGGGAACTCCTTGTTTCTTGTCTTAAAGCAAAAAAGGAATGGCAGGGGACTAGAAATAGCCAAGCATCTGGCCTAGAGGTAATTATTTTAGAAGTATTTGAATAATAAAAAAACGGAAGAATCAGACACCTGTCATTCTCAATCCAGTCAAGTTCTGTTGCTGGCTCTGAACCCACCCTAACAAATCCAAGCAAAAGTATCAGTGACAGGAAGAGGAGGAAAAAGGCTTGCTTTTCAGTATAAGGCTTAAAATAGTGCTCAGAAACAAGTGCCTTACAGCACAGTAGAAGTGAAGTCTTTAGGCAAGAAAAGCCTACCCTAGAACTCTCAAAGCTTTGAGTCCCAGCTTCTAACAGAATTAATGTTGATACTTGATGGGCAGAGGTCATCTTGTCTGCAAATCAGACAGCTGACTGTGCAAGTGTAGATATCACCCTCTACTCACGTATAAACTGAGAAAACTGACATTATGCTGGATGCTTGCACAGAGAACTTTACCAAACAATTTGGAGATAGTCACTTTCTTTGCCTTTGGTAGCATTGGCTTCACTTATGGCAAGAGGTTTTTTTGAAAGCAAACAACACTAAAACCACCTGGTATCTGACTGAAAGCAGAATAAAAAAAGCTCCTTGCATTTAAGCTCTGTTTCCTCCTATGTAAGGTAGAGTGTCTTATGTTGTAAAGATTTGTAACCAGCTGAGCATCCATAAAAGCAGCAGCAGGCTGACAGTCACCAGAGCCTTTAAGCATATATTAAGCTTTCCTGTTAATTATGGGGTTTAGGGTTTTCTCCATTTAAGAGTTTATTTTATTAGCACTAAGAAGCAGATATTTTCGTTTCTAAAAGACTAGACCACTCTGAAAGATGACTGATTGCAAGAATCTCCACAGCTGCAGTATATACACATACACACATACTTCCTCATTAACAATGCACACATTTTTAAATCACTGCAATGGGTATGAGAATTTCAGAAGTTTCCCGGAACTCAGTCCCCCTACAGTTCCGCAGAACCAGAGCAGAAATATAAAAGTTTTAATGCCTTTAGAAGAATCAGAAAGTTTTTCTACAGGTAAACTCATGAGGCAAAAATGCTTTCAGTGGTAAAGCATTGGATTTATAGCACTGTGTTACTTATCTTAACATCTAATGTTAATTATTCAATGAATGCAAGAGCTTCAGACACCATCTTTTCAAAATTATTTTACATTAACCATCAAGGGATAGAATGCAACAGGTAATTTTCTTTTTTCTGCGTTGTGAACATAATGGCTTTTATTTAAGTCAGCCTCACATTCTTGCATCCCATCGTTATTTTGCAGATACATCTGAGATAACTCACATTATAAATGCAATGCATTTTGTTATGAAGAGTGGAAACATACCAAAGAAAGGGAGATTAAAGACTTTTACTGCAGTGTCCTCCACGCCATGCCATTCTCAGTCTGGGAACATCCTCCAGGTAAGCAGTAACCTAATACAAAAAGATAAAGAATATTCAGAAGAGAGCATCACTTTCATGGTCTCAGTACAGTTTCCAGTTTTCTTTCACATACCATCTAAGAGCGCTTTCTCAGAACTCTTCTGGAAGCCATCCTTTCCCCATTCTGCAAAGCCTTGCTTCTGTACTTCGCTAATTAACAGTCCAATTCCACAAGTGAAGTGACTGGCTGTTGCAGTAACTTCTAAGCAAAAATACAAGTATGCATACATACAGATATTTCTCTTTCCTTAATATCATACCAGGGAAAAATAGAGGAAGAAAACTTAAAATGCTGCATAAGGATGCATATTTATATATGCTGAAAAGTAGGAGTGGTACTAGTGCCTCTTTTGTAAGCCACTTTTACAATTAATACTTAAGACACTCCAATGCTCCCTCACCAAAATAGCCACACATATCACTTATAGGTTCTCATTACTTGTATCACTAAACTGATTTTGGCCTCAGCTAGTTTTAAACTGACTTTCCTTCATATTATTAGCAGCCTGAAAACAAGCAAGCGCAATAAACACAAGAAGTTGAACCTAATCTCAGGTGGTTTTGTCAGATCCACCTCTGCCACCATAGTTGCATTGGCTCCATTCTGTATCAGGAACATGCAATCAGAGATACAGATGCTCAGTCAAATAGAATCCACCATATAAACATACTCATCCTGGAAATGACACTTTACGATTGAGAAATCGGAGCTAACTGAATTTTATAGAAACAGAAACCTAAAATAAGTCTTTTATAACTGAAGGATTTCCATTAACACACAGAGCAGAAATACTTAAAATACACCAAAGGACTCAAAAGAATACTTATTTGGGGAATTCTAAACAGAAATTTGATTAAGCAAATAACTGGAAAGTGGAGGAAGTCTTGAAATTTAATTCTTTTCAAACTTACCATTCACTACTACAACTCTGCTGAACACTTATGGAGGGGTATGGAGTTCTAACAAGTAATTACACTTTCTAAATAACAATGTGGGATGCATTATATATTTACACCTCAGCAATCCAGTCAAGTACAACCCGATCAGAGATGGCTGATTCAGAAGAGAAAGGATCACTGGAGTTCAGCCAGGCTACGCCTTTGCTCCACTGGAGAAAGAAGGTATATAGAGCTCTCTCTGATGTCTGTCCAACCTGTTAAGCTTCTCACAAGGTTTCACAACTTCACTGGGTACTCTACTCCTGTTCTTTGAAATTAATGTGGTAGAAGGCCAAGTTCACCCCACAAACACATAGTGCACATTCATAATGCAAGCTTATTATAAGGACCCCCTGCCCAAGATCACTAGAAAGAAGTCACACGGCCCACTATCCTGTAAAAGGACAGAAAAGAAATCACAGACTTTCTCAGAGGCTTAGGTCCTGAAGAAAAAAAGGCATTCCATCTGGCTTATCATCTAATTCCAGGAGACTAATTCAGTCTTCCCTTACTGAGGTAATAATTATCTCAGATCATAGATAATTTTAATCCTTTCCTCTAGAACTCCCTCCTGGGGAGTTCCTGTGTTATGTTTTCAGGATAGATCCTTAAGAGAAAAAAATGCTGATATTTGACAGCTCCCAAAAGTACGGGATGAAAACCAGATCCTCAATCTCTAGAAATATAGCTAAAGAGATAGCTAAATGAGGGAAGTGTTTCATTTCAGGTTGAGTTTTTAGGCATTACTGGTGCCAAGATGCTCTGTTAGTCTCCTGGTACCAAAATACCCTGGGGCATAGATGATGCTTTCCGGCACAGAACTTGCCAAATCCACGCTTTGTTCTCATTCCCTCTTCTCCGTTCAGCAAGCGTTTGCTTAAAAATCAAAGTCTTCACTTCCTTAAGATTCTGTTGTGCTGGAAAACATTTTCTTGCTTAAAACACTTGTTTCTAAATCAGACTTACAAAGTCTGGTATAGTGGTACATCTTGGAACTAGACAATCTTTAAGGTCCCTTCCAACCCAAACTGTTCTACAATTCTGTCTCAGTTGTAACCAAATAACCATAAAAGTATCAGATTGTGTTTGGCTATTAGTAATCTTAGCGCACATCAAATCACATGCCTTAACAGCTTGGGAATCACATCCTAGAAAAGTTAGCAAGAGAATCCACATTCAAGAAGAACTGATCCAATTCAAATAGAATTGATGAGTCCAATTTTGAAAAAAACTGAATTATAGTTTTGTGTTGCTATTTGTAAATCTAGCTTCCAGCTTATTCAAAATTATATCTGTCAGCCATTTTTAAGCATTTTAAAAATTAATATAACTGCTATTTTAATTGCTTGTAACATCTCCACCCTTGAAAGATTGGCAAAAATTTTTGAAGTATCTGAAAATTATTTTTGTCATTTGGAAAATTACAATAACTATCAAGTCTGTCTAGTTCTTTTTAAACTGCAGCCATATTACAATATAAAAGCAGGATGAGCTCATAATTTAGTTTTATTGTTTGATAGCACAGCAACTTCAGCTGTAGCTTTAATGAGATAAACAGCATTGGCGGAAGTACAGCACTCAGTCACACTTTAGAACATTGGTGCAGAAGCTAGAAAATTTACTCATTCGTTGCACTAGGTAATAAGCTACTGCAAATGCATCATATTGTTGAAGCCTTTATGTTCCGGAGCTGGAGATGTTAGTACTCTAACTTGACATTACAAATCCTGATACAGCTACACACAGGAAGAGTAAGAAAGTCACAAGATCATCTGAAATTAGACAAAGCCTTTCCCTAAGCCACAGTAAACACATTCATCAGTTAACAAGAAACTCTGTATTGCATGTAGTCATCTGACAGAAAGGGACTTAATATGTGAGTCCCTACTTTAATCTCTTGCATAACAGCTGATTAAAATAAAAAAAAAGTGAAATAAAGCTGTTATTACGAAAAACATAAGGCAGACTCAAAATTATCCAGAAGATTATAGGAGGAGTTGATTGAGGCTACAGCACTTTTCTACAGTGCACTGCTGGAGTACTTGCTTAACAAAACCAGGACAAATCCCAATTCAACAGCAGTGCCTGAAAGAAAGGAAGCGACATCAAGATATGCGTTAAGTATGTAAAATAGTCTCCAGCATTCTTTATGGATGTGAAAAGAATATAATGAATCCTTCATTGCTTAGAGGGGAACATTTTTGTCTTGCCAGAGGACAGATTTCCAAAGACTGATATTTACGTTTTCCTACAACCTGTAATTTCCTCATTTATCATTTGTCAGGGCCTGAAGACCTTTCACTGCACATAGGTTGTTTGCATATGCTTAATGATCCTTTTACCAAACAAATGTCACAGTCTGAATGAGGAAGTTAGTTAATATTGCTCATGTTGCTAATTTAACACCATTAATATCACACCGTGAACAGCTACAGAACCTACAAGGTCTTGTATCACAGCTAAGCTCTACTGGTTGCAAGCCTGGTCTCCAGCAGACAGCACTGAGAAGATAACTCATGCAAATACCACGAGCAAGGAAANACGAGCAAGGAAATTCAATAACATTTTAAAAGATTGCTTTGATTCTGTAGTTAGGCTACCAGACAAGTGCGACTGAAGACAGATAATCTGACATTTAAAGGCACTAATTGGAAGTCACTTGTCTACACTCGTACAGCTGCCTCCACTTTTACCAGTGTGCTTGGATTTGGAGCAGTCAGCAAAGAATCTAAGTGAATCACAGAAGCCATTGTATCATGGTATTTCTAGATGTACAGCAAGATCCAAAGATTCACCCAATGACTTAGATGGCACAAGACCCATTGCAGTGCTGTCTTCAGTTGCATATATGACTTTTCTCCCTTTTGTATGCACAACTGAGTTACATTTTATAATTTGTCTCCACACATGTACTCTATGAAAAAAAGCTCTCTACGAAAAGAACCAAACAATTTTTTCTCTGATCCACTGAAGTCTTCTTCATACTTCCTCTGACAAAGAAAGGATAACATAAAGGAGTCAGATACTTTAAAAGTCCTTCAAATGCTGCTGGTACGGGAACATAAGGGAAAATAAAACTTGATGAAGACTAAAAGGTAAATTATTGTAAACTTAATTAAAAACACACAGACCCAATTGTGCATGGAATGTACTCAAAAATAAGGGTGAGGGAAGGGAATTGCAAAGCAATTCATTTGCAACAGCGGGAGCTAGTAACTTCAGGATGATCATAAGGCATTTATCAACACCAGGTATTTCCCTTAACCCAATTAGTAACAGACAGTGTATTTTCACTAAAATATCAAACTGATAATTCTAAACATTGCCATCAGCGACATAGCTGGCTTTTTGTTCTTGACTCACTGTTTTTGGGTGGGAGGGAGGAGGAAAGGAACCAAACACTGGAGACAAGAAAATCACAGAGAAATGCTCTGGAACCAAGGCACTGCATACTAATAGGTGACAATCATTCAGAACTTGCCTCATCAGGCTTGTTTGAACTCTTACCTGACCAAGCTGACTGAATATCTCAATGATGCAGAGACAGTTTTAATAGATTTCACCCTGGTTTACTTACCCAAGTGTATAGACTTGCTATAGCTTTCATTTTTGTAATACGTGCAAACCACAGTGAAATCTCCTAGTTCAAACACATCAATATCACAAGAAAGCTTGAACGGCTTCTTCAGAACAGCCTAAACTGAGGTCTGAGCCATAGAAACCAAATAGTCCATTAGGTAACACATCTAGTTGTGTATCAGTCTTCTCTTATTGTGCACCTTTCTCCGAGTGAGACCTTTATCTCTCCTCAAGTAATGAATCTCTAGAAACATTCATATTCCAACTGATGCTCAAGACATGTATCACATGCCTGGCACAGTGAGGTTTGGAAGTTTACAGTATTAAAGGGATTTCAAATCCCAGCACAACGAATGAACAACACTCCTGAACAACAATCTAGAAAAAGTCTGCACCTTAAGAAGCTCTCAATTTGCTTCATACTTACATACATAAAATCCCAACTTCTCAAATACTTGAGATATTTCCTCAAGTCCCTAAGAGGACTTTGGGGAAAAAAAAAAAAAAAAAAAAGTTCAAGTTGGAGCAAGAACAAAGCCCTAATGTTTCAAAGTATATCCATTTTTAAGTTTTACTTTTTCATACTGACCAATACGCAGTTTTCCCCCATTACAGTAATTCATTTCCTCAATCAAGTTCAGTAATCTAAATTAGATGTTACTAGATTAATCAGAAGTTATTTTAGCATTGATTTATTCCCCAGATTAAATTAAAAGGGTAGAAAGTGGATACTATACACAATCATGGATTGAAATGCCCATTTAAACACTACTAAGAGAAAAATAAAGATGATCAGTCGTACTCCTTCCAGCAGACCTCTACAAAGTCACTGGGGGTTGCAGGTATATGACTTACTAGAAAAGCACAAAGATTTTTCTTATGATTACTGGACAAGACAGATATGGACATTTAATACTACCTTGATCACTACCCATAAACTTAAACTCAGATGACAAGATCTTGTCATTATATTTAAAAAGAGAAGATCCATACATTTTATTATTACTTGCACCATAAGGTAACTTCACACCCCACTTGAAAATTAACACTATTATAAAAGTAATAACTTTGTTGCATTGTTAAGTAAGACAAAAAGGCAGCAGTGGAAAAGAAAGGAAACTGAACAATAAAGTCTCATGAAGATCAGCTGATGTTAAGATCCATCAGTCTTTAATGAGTCCTACCAAGTACTTGGTGTGCGCTAAGCTTTACGGTTTTGGTACTTCAACCTCTCTCAGAAGGAAGCTACTATTTCCAAGACTGCATGTTCTTACTCCTTTCACAGTCACAGAAGTAAAATGTGCTGGTTTCAGATTCTTCTATTAAAGCTATAAAACAAAACTACAAAAAAGACACCCTAAAACACACATCTGTGTTTTTGACTTGTGTTCTTCCCCTCCACTGAATGGCAGCAACTGTTGGATAACATGTGGGGATAATGCTGCAAAGAAGGATGTCTAAAGAACTTCATATTGTTACACTTCAACCACAGAGAAGACAAAATCCAGAAGAAAAATACTAAATCCATAAGCAGATCTAACAAACAAAAAACGAAAAAAACAAAAAACAAAACAAAACTATAACAGGTCAACTGATCAGGACTTACAGATACCAAAAACCTACGAGAAGTTTTCCTTACTCAGTTTCCAGATTGCAAATAACATGTTTCTGACACATTTCAGCATCTTTAAGATCCATGATCTTCCTTTCCCATATACTACTAGAAAACAAAAGTTCTTAAATACACTGAATCCATCTATTAACTGAGCAGTCATAGTCAATGACTCGCTCACAGAGATGGTCAGAACTGTCAGATTAGAACCATTGTTTACAGTACTTCCTACCTCTGGGAACAATAATTTCAGCCTTTCACAATGACTGCTGCCTAAGATCTTCAAATAAGGCAGGCAATTAATTTGCTTTCTTTTTAGAACTTAAAAAGGTGTTGCCCATCAACATGAAGTTATTACCTTCATTTTAGAATACTATATGCAGACTGGAGACAACTGTGGAACTTCATTGATACATTTTGACACTCTCTTCTAACAGTCCATTAAATATGGCTAACTAGTGATTACATGTCAAAACTTTTATTTCACCACAAACTGCTTAAACTCACTGAACTGTGAGCTGCTATTCTGATTTTACTGTGGAAGATGAACCAACGCTAGAAAATATAGACAGAAATACAAAATAAACTAAAATCTAGAATAAGCTCATTGAAGATATAACTACATAAGCATCTGCATTACTCAAAGCATGGAAAAATACTATCGCTGCTATAACACGACCAGGTTACAGATGTCAGCGTGCCGCTATATACATTTCTTCATTATCAAATCATCATCTAGTTACCTCAGTTCATTGTAGAAAGTTTAGACAGTAAAAACATTTGACGTAGGAACTGTATCTGTGTCATGAAGATTTCAAGCATTAAATAGGGTGTTGTAAAACTGAATAAAGTCACACCTGCTTTATAACTCCCATTCTGCTCTACAGACAGTTTCACCTGACCACAGTTTCCTAGATTCTGTTGCTGGATCTTTCATATTAGTTAATTTTCTTTAGTGTCACTCTGTTCTGAGCACCAAACCAAATTTCCTACCACAGCCAAACTTCAGAAAGAAGACATTATTTCAAACACTTTAATTGGAAATTTTGCCCACCTGGATTTTGAAAATAAGAACACAGACACCCCTCTATTCTTTACATATGTGGCAACATACACAGGTAGGTCAGTCTAGGTTAAACTGTTTACTGTATCCACTTTAAAAAAAGGAAAGAAAAGCCTTACCCAAGTGTATACACAACTATGCTAAAACAGAAAACAGAAGTTTGCACTTGCGTGGTACAGACCACAGTAGACACTAACATGCAAAGATCACAAATCTGAGCTTGAGGGATCCCAGGGCAGCTGCAAAACACGAACATACATTTCACATATTACAAGGACACTAGACATCAAGTGCAAATCCTGACAAGATAAAAATTTCTGTTTACTGAGTCATTCTTACTGCCTCAAAAGCAATACTTCTGTGGACACTGCTTCCTGCTGAAGACCTTGCAACATCTGTATTTGCAGAAAGGCAAAGCTATATTTAGTATTCAGGCAAGTCCAAAGTAACTTTTTTATGGAATTCAAAACTATGACACATCTTTTCTCCTCCTACAGAGGTCAACTGCTAATTAGCTGAAATCCTACCCTGTCAAACTAGCATTATCATTCCAGAATTTCTCCCCACATACAATTTGGCTGAGGGGTGGGGTGGTGGGTACAGGCAGAGGTGAGGCAGTTACCAGCAACAAACTATACTGAGAACTTC
>VZZY01001367.1:0-15227 GCA_013400335.1 Eurystomus gularis
AAAGCAACCTTTTCAGAGGGGAATTTGAATTACACTGGAGCAGAAGAAAAGCCCCAGATCACTTCAAAGCACTTTGGTATTTAATTGGCAATCCTGGGATGGTGCGACTTCAATTAAAGTGAAGTCATCCCACATACCTATCTCCTGACCTGAGTTCCTGCATGAACATGACAATGTTTGACAATAAGCACGGTGAGCACGCAGTAAAGAAAGCCCAAGATATCAAGTCTCCTTAAGGCAACCTTTCCTTTATATTATTATTATTAGTAGTAGTAGTAGTAGTATTAGTATTATTATTATTTTCCCCTTTAGTGGCTTTACCCACCTGTAATTGCAGGAGAAACAAGGAGCCAGGAGATATTTCTTTGCAGACGAGACAGTGGTTGTGTTATTATGGTGTATTGTGTTACTTTCCATTAGACCAAAAACTTTTCATCTCTAACCCTAGGAGGTGACCTACAGTAAATACAGTGTCGTATTTAGCTTTTGTAAATAGCTTAGCTCTCATGAATGTTTTATAGTAGGGTAAATATCACATTCTCTCCACTTATTTACATCCGCACAGCATCACAGAAGACTTGTTGGTATTAAATATTAATTGTAAGCTTCAGTGAATCTATGCTTTTGTCAAGAGTGCACCGGGCCACACATCTTTTTTGGCCTCACACATTGAGAAACCGCATGATCTTCCGAAGAAAGAACTGGAAATGCATTATCAGTGTTTTTAACCAAACTTCTCAGCTTGATGGCTACAGCTTCCAGTGCTTTTGCTTAGCTGGGAGGAGGAAGGGAAGTCACAGGCAAAGATGTGCATGGCTGACCCAACACTTTGACCTTAGTTTATGTATCTTTTGCATCCCAGGGCAAGTCCCTATGGAAGAGTTTCAGAGATTTATGAAGGCCAGAATGGATCAACCAGTCTGGCTTGTTCTGTATCTTGGTCCAGTGATGCCCTTGATTGGGCCAAGAACTTGTGTCTGCATGAAGTACATCTTTCAGAGAAGCAACCATGCTTTTGGCTGGAAGACATCAATCAATGGGGAATCCACCATATCCCTTGGTACACTGTTATTACTTGATGCATGGTTAATTAATTGTAGAATTACCGATGACTTCTAATGCCATGCTATGATTCTCCTGGTTTCTGCTTCCAGCCATGGATTTCTGTTGTGGCTTTTCTGGTAGATTTGCAGATCTTGCCTGGTACCTTGTACTTTCTCCTTGGCAAGGACAAGTTCTTGGACTTATGCTGGAGGATAATAATTTGCCTCTTTCTTTTGGTAGGCTAAATGCATGGAGTTCTTGCTCTCTGTCAGAAGTTTTCTCCAGTTACAAATTGTCCATGGCACTTTTTGTACCTCAGTCAATTTTTGCTTCTCCTCTGTTTTAGAGCTGGGGGTTGTACTCAGTACTCCAGCATCAGTCTCTCCTTGGTGCATGAAATACATTCCTCTTGAGGCTGCTTTTCCAGTATTTAATCTTCCTTCAGAGTGAACATGACTTATAACAAGTTTTAGTTACAAAGGATTATCCTTTCCCTTATCAAATACATAGTTTTTCATAGATAAAGTTTTGAGGAACTACTCCAAAGTGAGACCCAACCTTGGACATGAGTAAGACTCAGAGGTGCTATTACTACTGTCGATGAGCACAGATTATATTTCCCCCTCATATTTCAGAAAAACTTTTCTCAGGCAATGAATTATTGATGATCCACATGCTTTGTATACCCAAATAAATTTGCACCAAGGTGTCATTTCAGATATGTAAGTAGGGATGCACAGAGCAGTCAGCATCTGTGGGGTTGGTCGACTTCAGTGGCTTCTCACTGACCCAACTTTCATTGCTTTCATGTTCACCTATATTGGTGCATCTCTGTTGCCTCAAGTCTCTGCTGAATTATACTAACATAGGAGGGCAGAAAACAGGCAGATTGGGCAAAGAAGGTTAAAAAACATCTCTCCATGGAGAGGACTAAGCCCTTTTTTCTTTGAGGTATTCATTTTTAAATAGTCCTCCAGGATGCTTCATCTGAAAGATGACTTCTCTCTTTTCCAGCCTGTTGCTGGTGCCGGTTGGGGTCACTGTTTATGCTCTGGCTGGTATCGGGAAGGTGGTTACTTAGGCTTGGAGGAAACCTAGTGTAATGGAGTTTAACAGCATTGATTTTACACGGAAGGCTCATTCTGCACTTAAACCCCTCCTTTCCCCATGAATACCTTATTTAAATGGTTGGTATATAATTTTTTAATGAGATGTTCCCTAATCCATCCGACCAAAGACTAGGAAGACTATGACTATACAAGCGGGACAAAAAAGCTTCTGGTTTTGTTAGCTGTCTGATTTTCTGATTCATTGACTTTGGTGGCCTTTATTGGGCAAGAAATGCCTTTTCTGCCCCACCTGACCCCAACCCATTAAAATGATTGCAGAAACCAGAGCAGTTGCTGGTACATGCTGGAGTTTATCAGGTGACTCTTAGCCCAGAGGAGCAGCCTGGTTATTTTTAATCAATGCAAATCAAGTTTTGAAGCATCCATTATGTCCTGGTCCAGGGGCAAACTAAACTACATTACAAAACACTTAAGCCCTGTAAAATTTCCTGACCTCTGAAATCTCTTACGACCTAGTTGCAGCTTCACAATGTCTAGCACTAATCTCTCCATTAAAGCCTTTTCACCTATTTCCTAAACTGCTGCACAATGTATGTATTTAGACAAAAGCAGCAGCTTTCAGAGCCATTAAAGGCTCAAGCCAAAAGTAAAGATGATTTTCTTATGGCTGAGGATGTCTGACAGCTCAGGGGGGTTGAACAACACCATGTTCTTCAGCTGACCCTTATTTAAGATAACCTGTGAGTGTCAGGATTATGATGCTAAGATTACTGTGGTATTTAAATATTATGTTATTAGTCAAATACTGGCATATATAAACCCAAGATAATTTGTGGGGGGGGTTGGGTAAGGGAGGAATTCACTGTCAAGGCTCAGATTTAAGCTTTTGGATTCAGCTCACAACAGAGGCTTTAAAAAATCATAGAATCATAGAATCATTCAGGTTGGAAAAGACCCTTGGGATCATCAAGTCCAACCATCAACCCTACTCTACAAGTTCTCCCCTAAACCATAACCCCCAACACCACACCTAAACGACCCTTAAACACACCCAGGGATGGTGACTCAACCAACTCCCTGGGCAGCCTATTCCTGTATCTGACTACTATTTCTGTGAAAAATTTTTCCTAACTTCCAGTCCAAGCTTACCCTGTTGCAGCTTGAAGCCATTCCCTCTTGTTCTGCCACTAATTACCTGCGAGAAGAGACCAGCACCAACCCCTCTACAATGCCCTTTCAGGTTGTTGTAGAGAGTGATGTGGTCTCCCCTTAGCCTCCTCTTCCTCAAACTAAACAGTCCCAGCTCCTTCAATTGCTCTTCATAAGATTTATTCTCCAGGCCCTTCACCAGCTTTGTTGCCCTCCTCTGCACCCACTCCAGCACCTCGATATCTCTCTTGTATTGAGGTGCCCAAAACCGGACACAATACTCAAGGTGTGGCCTCACCAGTGTTGAGTACACCCTCCCCCTCTTATAAACTGTTATTTATATTTATGGCAGCAAATGAAATATTTCCTCTCAAGTTTGGTGACCCTGACGTGCTTTCTTTTCATTTACTAATCAGCAAATGACCTTTCTGATTAAAGCAAGTGTGTTCCATTGGTGGGAGGGTGTGTTAAATCTGCCTTTTCACTTGGAGGGAAGGAGAACGTGAACTCTGTGTTATTCTCCCCAAGTTTTTAAATTCCTGAAACTCTGAGGACGCTTACAAAGGACAGTCAAGCAAATCCAGGGACTCTTCTCTCCCAAGGAAAAGCCTGGCTGACAGGTGGGCAGAGCGTTCACTTTGCTAAGAAGAGGTGGGAAGAAAAACCAAATTGACGGTCTCTTCCAGACTCACCCTGATGCTTCAGCCTTTCCACAGGGAGAGCAAGGACTCATATGAGGCCAGACAGTCACCCCTATGAACCTGATTTTCTCCATGGAACGAGTAGAGTGATTCAGTCCAGCTCTTAGCAGCGCAGTTGTTGGTTTCAGAAGATAGGCAGGATGAGTTCCACCTCAGCACACACACAGACTACCTGCTTTGCAAAACACTTTTGCAAGAAAACATGACCTCATTTGTTCTGCAGGTTCATGAAATAATGAGTCCATGGGTACACCAGGTCTGCTGGGTCTGCAACTCCTTCCCCTGTGGACAAGCAGAACTTGCCCAAACCCCTGAGAATTTTAAGAACTTCAGTGCAGCTTTTCTTTTAGCTTTGGCACCATCATTTGGGGTGACCTTAGTATAGATGCATCATCAGTAGGAGCCTTGGATCCCTTCTCTGTCAAAACAAGATGGTTGCAAAGACCCTCAAGACCTACTGGTGCAAAATGCAAGTTATTTTTGAGCAGCAGAGACGAAGAGGCACAGCGGACAGAAGGGAGTTTCCCTCAGGAAGCCACCGGCATTGCCTGCACGGCCTGAGTTTGTGTCATTTGCCTTCCCTTAATCTCCCTCTTTTTATTGGAGGGTTTTTTTTTTAGTTGTCATTCTTCACAGCGCTGTGGTCTCAGGATCCAGTTAAGCAAACCCTGCATTATCCGCGCTACCTAACAGTGTGACATCTGTGAATGGCTTTCTAATTACTCAAATAAATCAGCATGATTGGAAATTCTTGAGATTTTATTGGGAAGGAAATTTATAGTAATTAAACCCAATTAATTTTGGATTTCTGTTAATCCAAAGAAGGTTTCGGAAGCTTTAGGTTAGACCTGCATTGTCTCCAGGAAGTGATGTGGGTGAAAGAATGAGAAATTAATTGATTTTGGACAATACAATGATGATAATAGAATTTTTCAAATGAGTTTGTTACGCATCTTGCATCAATTGCAGAGTCTCTTTTCTGGCATCTAAAAATATCGTTCAGGGCTTTTACTAAAGATTCGAACAGACTGAAAGGAATCTTTTTTAATCAAAATAAAGAACCCTTTTTAATTACTCAGACTCCTTCACAGTTGGAGGTAATAATTGTCTTATGTTCTTAAGTAGTGCTGTTATTAGCCTGCCCTGGGGCTCTTCTATTTTCCAGAAGTTAGCATCGCTCGCTGTTGAATGCCAGGATTGAGCGTGCGTCAGCTTAAATACTTCTATGTCTTCGATGCTGGGAATGATGTCCACAGATCCCAGCCTCTCGCTTGGGTGCTGCTGTTCCCAAAACGTCTGTCTGCACCAAGAGGTGCCTGGGAGCAGTGGTATACACCCAGGAAAGGTATGACCATGTTTTGCAGAAACGCCTGTCTCTAGGTCCACCCGTAAGACCATAGAATCATAGAATGGTTTGGGTTGGAAGGGACCTTAAAGATGATCTAGTTCCAACACTCTGCCATGGGCAGGGACACTTCCCACTAAGTCAGGTTGCTCAAGGCCCTGTCCAACCTGGTCTTCAACACCTCCAGGGATGGAGCATCCACAGCCTCCCTGGGCAACCTGTGCCACAGTCTCACCACCCTCACAGTGATATCTAATCTAAATCTACCCTCTTTTTGTTTCAAATCCTTATCCCTTGTCTTACCACTACACTCCCTGATGAAAAGTCCCTCCCCCTCTTTCCTATAGGTCCCGTTGAAGCCCTGAAAGGCCACAAGAAGGTCTCCCCAGAAGCTTCTCCAGGCTGAAGAAGATCAACTCTCTCAGCCTGTTCTCAGAGGGGGAGAGATGTCCTCAGAGGGAACCACCATTTTATGCTTGTTTTTTTTAAGCAGTTTTTTATTGTTGGATTAGGGGTTTTGAAGGGCAAACAAGTTCCACTCAAGTGAGTGAATATTTTCCCTGTCTGTTTTTTTGCTATATGTTTTATACCTTCCCTCGAACACTGATGGAGGAGGAAGGAGAGCATCCAGGCAGTGTCATGTCCCTCCTCTGTAGCAGCACAAGTGGAAGGTTTCAGACTGTGCTGCTGGATTATCAGGGTGGGAGTAAACATTTTATGGGGAAAGAATGGGATTTATGGGATCCAGGATAGCTGTTCTTCATTAAGACCTGCTCAATGCCCACCAGAAATCTCACTAACTGCCATCAGATTAACAGCTCCTGATGGAGGGAGGGTATTGCAGATCCTGAGAAAGGCTTTAGAATATTTTTTAGAGATGTTTGTTTCTTTTTCATGTTGTTGGTGTTTGATGTCACTCCTGTGTCTGTCTACTTTTCCACTGATACTTTAGGTATCTGCTGATATTTGTGGGCTGCTTCCAAGGCTGAACTGCATGAAGATGCTATCGATTGCAATTGAAGTTGGTGAGGGCAGAACTAACCAGCAAGCTTTTATACCTACCATGCTCTGAAACATAAAATAGGCATAATACAGATTGATCTGGGTTCTGCCACTTTGGCAGCTATAATGTCTTTTTGTTTACCAGAATTACTAACCAAGCACTCTTATCCCTTCTTCTGTAGGCAAAAAAAAAGAAAAAAAAGAGGTGGAGTAAAATGAAGCTGCCTTCAAACTGCTCAGAAAAGAGCTTGGATGCAGAACCAAGACATCCTGACCCCCACGTTACTCGTGTGAACAGATCAGACATCCTCCTGGTTCGTGCCTTAAAATTACAGAATAGTTTTGGTTGGAAGGAACCAAATGTCTTTCATTGCTACGAGGAGGGAAGCACCCAAGGCTGTCAGGGAAAATCAGTAGTCCATCATGTACAGCATGACCTACAGACTACATGAAGGTCTACTAAGAGAGGGAAAGAAAAAAAAAACAACAAAGAACAGATGAATTGACCACACAGATGCTCCCTCTATGATTGCAGAAGTGGTGTGTTTTGTCTCAGTTTTTCAGCAGGTGGGTGTAGTAAAGAGCAAATAAATGAGCTTCATCAGAGCATTTTCTGAGGCCGTGGCATGTGTCAGCTCAGAGATATATTCGGTGGAGGGACATCTTTGAATTAACATTTGCCAACCATCTTTGGTCAGGAGCTAGTTGCACTACCCAGCTGCAGTGACAGACTGAAATCGTGACATTTCCATATTTCTAATCAAAAGCCCTCATCAAGTTTGCTGATGATACAAAACTGGGAGGAGTGGCTGGTACACGGGAAGGCTGTGCTGGCATTCAGTGAGATCTGGAGAAGCTGGAGAGCTGGGTGGAGAGGAATCTCATTAAGTTCAACAAGGCAAGTACTGGGTCCTGCTCCTGGGGAGGAATAACCCCCACCACTACAGGTGAGGAGGTGACCTGCTGGAAACCAGCTCTGTGGAGAAGGACCTGGGAGTGCTGGGGGACAAGTTATCCATGAGCCAGCAATGGGCCCCTGTGGCCAAGAAGGCCAGTGGTCTCCTGGGTGCATTAAGAGGAGAGCGACCAGCAGGTGGAAGGAAGTTCTTCTCCCTCCCTATCCTGGTGAGGCCACCTCTGGAGTGGTGGTCTTTAAAAAATTTTTTTTGTGAGTTCAGGCTGCTTTTGTGCTAATGCATTTATACTGTGATTGTGAAAATCACAAAATCCAGAAACTGAGGTCCAGTGCTGGGCTCCCCAGATCAAGAGAGACAAGGAAGTACTGGAGGGAGTCCAGTGGAGGCTCCAAAAATGCTGAGGGAACAGGAGCATCTCTGTGCTGAGAAAAGGCTGAGAGCTCTGGGGCTATTGACCTGGAGAAGAGAAGACTCTGAGGGGATCTGATCAATGCTTATCTATAGCTAAAGGGTTGGGGTCAAGAGGACAGGGCCAAACTCTTGTCAGTGGTGCCCAGCCACAGGACAAGGGGCAACAGGCACAAACTGGAACCCAGGAGGTTCCACATGAACAGGAGGAGAAACTTGTTTGGTGTGAGGGTGTCGGAGCCTGGCCCAGGCTGCCCAGAGAGGTTGTGGAGTCTGTTTCTCTGCAGAGATTCCAAACGTGCCTGGACACGATCCTGGGCACCCTGCTCTAGGTGACCTCCTGGAGCAGGGGGGTTTGGATAAGATGATCTCCAGAAGTCCCTTCCAACCCCCACCATGCTGGGATTCTGTGAACACCCTTGTGCCTTATTACTGGAAGGAGGAAACTGGTTTGGAAAACATCCCAAACTTCACGTGCACCAGCAACCGGCATAATTACCACATTGCAAACTCTCGGTACAGACAAGCAAAGTCGTCCCAATGAAGCCACTCCACAGTGCTTGAAATACTGAATATGCGGTATCTCTGATTATAACCAAGACAAGGTCTGGGTGAAGACCCAGGAGGCAAAGAGTTAAGCTGCTTTCACGTTTCAGGTGCTTTCTGCTAAAGAAGCCCCGTATCAGAGGGCTCTATCTTTCCAAATGTGAGTTCAGACTGCTTTTGTGCTAATGCATTTATATTGTGATTGTGAAAAGCTTTTTTTAAAGAGGAAGATAAATCTTACACAAATCTGATAATCATTTTAAAAAATCTCTGCTCTGAGATTTATGTTGCTTTCCCCTCCCCTCCCTCTGGAAAAAAAAAAAAAAAGGGAAAAAAAGAAAAAAAGGGGAAAAACCACTACCCTCCTGCATCAAAGATAGAAATAATGGCTTGTAAGTACTTAAAAGCTTATGGATAGGAAACTTAAAAAACTGGTCGGATTCAAACCAAATCCTATCAGATTTTCTTGGTTCTCATAAACCTTTAATCAGCTCCCATCGGGCATTTTTGCTAACCATAAAACATGTGATTAGAAGACACATGAACTACTGGAATTATGACAGCGAGATGGGCTTTGACTTTAGTCCGACTTAAGGACGGGAATTTAAGAAGCTGTTGCAGTGATAGTGGTGGGCAGCTGCCCTGGGAGGGAGCACACAACACCCCGACGTGTCTGTCATGAGAAGCCAAACTGGTGGAGAGACCCTCATCAACCACATCTTAGCCCTACAAGGGGTTTCCAGAGTCCCGGCATCCTTCTTGGTGAAACCCCAGTGCATTCAGCATGGGATGCGTGATGCAAGGCACTGGTCTCTGGTAGACAACAGCTGTTAATGGGGTATGGGAATGGGACAACCCCGAAGGGAAAACAGCACGAGGTTTTCAGCAGAGGTCTGGGATGATCCTCATTGCAGAGGCCATGTCACACTTTTCACCAGCCCTTGCTACAAGATGATATCTGGCTGACAAGGGTAGGGTAATGGCCTCAAGTTGCATCAGTGAAGGCTTAGGCTGGGTATTGGGAAGAAGTTTTTTACTAAAAGAGTGGTCAAGCCCTGGAACAGGCTGCCCAGGGAAGTGGTGGATTCACCATCCCTGGAGGTGTTCAAAAAACAAGTAGATGTGTCACTCTGGGACATGGTTTAATGGTAGGGAGATGTTGGGATGAAGGTTGGACTTGATGATCCTAGAGGTCTTTTCCAACCTTAATGATTCTATGGTACGGCCTGGGGTGCCTGGTAGCATCTTGTCCTACCCAGGTCCTGGTACTTGCTCTAATGACAACCAATGAGCTTGGCCCAGCTGCTTTCCATCTCAGGGCTTTGCTGGTTTAAAATACCAGTTTTCTGGAGCATGGATTCCCTCTTATGAGATGGGGCTTTGGAGTCAAATGCAACTCAGTCAGGATCTCTGGGCACTTTTGCCATATAAATAATATCTACCAGGGCACAGTCACTGAGACAAGAAGAGATGTTGAACCAGTCTGGAAATAGCTCCTTGACCACATTATGGGGGAAGACAAATATTTTATAATCTATGTGTGAAGGTCCCAGACATCAGCAGGACAGAAATATCCTGGAAGTATCATAGAAATTACCAGGACACGAGACAAAAGCTGGCATTTCTCTGTGTTAGATGCTACTGACAAACCTATGATTGATGTGAGAATCTGTGTTTCTATAGTTCAAAAGATGCTTCATTTGGAAAAAGCAGTGGCTAGATAGAGATCAATGGGTCTTTGCAGGACACTGCAAGTTTGACATGGAGTCCCACGAGATGAGGGACCATTTAGACAGTCTTTACTCTTCAACTACTAGTTGTGAAGTCTCCATGAGGTGTCCACAACTCAAGCAGAGGCACTTTTGGGTTATAGTAACTTGAAGTCCCACAGGTGTATCACCCTTGAGCCCACTGAGACTATTCTGGAAGGACTCTCCTTACTTTAGAAGATGCATTATTCACTTCTGAAGGCCATTACTTTCCTGCTTTGATAGCCGGGAAAACTCTAGTTTTGAGTCCCCATCTGATGAGCCGGGGTGGTGCCACGTAGACATTCGGCCATGAGGAAACATATATTCCTTCCAGGCTCCAAAGGTGTGCAAGGCTGAGGAAAGGCAGCAGATCTTCTCTTGCTGAGTGTCCCTCAGTTCTTCTCACTATTGTCCAGCTGCTACTTCAGGCAGCTGTAAAAATGGGGCTTTATGTTGGGTCCTGCTGCTTTGACATGAACTTATAGAGCCCTCAGACACCTGAACAGGCATCAGAAACCATGGAGCAATGTTGCTGCCTCTGATATAAGAAGTGGAAGGTGGCAACGATCCTGAAGTGATCACACAGGGCAGGTACTAGAAAAGGACCTGCTGGCAGATTTTTCCGTGACGGTTATTTTATTTTGTCATTCACTTTGTTGGTTCTGAAATTCTATCATTTCTCTTAGCATTTAGGAAACGTTGCATGTCCTATCTTTTTGGCTGGGTGAATACTCAAGGCTGATATTTTAAAGTACTCATCGATTTATTACATGCAGACCTGTACATCTGGTTGGGTAGTTTCAGATGAGGGAAAACTGCTGATCTTTTAACTGATACCGCTGCAGTTTAAAAATTACCTCACAAAGCACATTTGTTCTCTATACATGGGTGTGATAAAAATTCCACTTCAATAAAAAGAGCCAACATAATATCTCTGCTAGGATCCCAGCAAACAACTTGAGTCTATTACCAAAACCTAACTCAAGATAATCATTTTAGCACACCATGCTAAAATAATTTTAGATAATTCTGTGTGTCTGACTCTATTTTACCCAGCTGCTAGGACACTGTGCAAATAACTTAGTTCATCAGCTCTGGTGTTTTCCAAATTCTGCAGGAACTTTCCTGAGTGTATCTGGGAGGATTATATAGGTTTATGTTACACAAGCTACTGCAATGCTCGTTACTATAAGATAAATTTGTAATTCCTAATGCTGTAATGTCTGCAGGAGGATTATTGTGTGTTAATGTGATTGGACTGTGTCCTGGCTGGAACAATATAGAAATGATAGAAGAGCCTGATACTGTGAGTTACAAAATACACAATTATTGGTATGAGTGAACTCCTGAAAAAATACCAAACACTACAAGTTTAGAGCAAAGGCAAAACTGGAAGCACAAGATTCATACACAAAGATCCAGATCAAGAATTTGTCCTTTACAGTTTGGTTTGGCCAGGCAGAAGAGGCATTGTGGCCATCAGCTGTGTCTAGTTGCCCACAGATGTGGTCGATGCCCCATCCCTGGCATCATTCCAGGTCAAGCTGGACGGGGCTCTGAGCAACCTGACCTAGTTAGAGATGTCCCTGCTCAGTGCAGAGGGTTGGAGTACATGGCCTTTAGAGGTCTCTTCCAACTCAAACCACTTTTGTGATTCTGGGGGACAGATTATGTTTGGGAGCTGCTGAGACCGTTCCTGTGATGGGAGCCTTGGAGGTGCCAGGATGTGTCTGGAGTCAAAGGTGGGACTGCAGTTTAAAGAACAGCTTTTCGCCCTGTGCTACCCATTTTGCATGCAAGGGGACAGCAGGTTGCTCCTTGCCAGCCCTTCACACCACATAAAGTTGCTCTGCTTTCACCTCAGAGTACATGGGCCATCAGCCTGAGCTGCTCTGTGAGACCTGGTGTTAATTCCCATCCTCCTTTTTTTTTTGTCCCAGGATTTGCAGACATTTCTTTGACATAACAAGCAGTGCTGATCTCTTATTACTGGAAAGGAACCAGCTATGGAGATTGCAGCAGTGATGACTGACCGGTTCACTACCCTGGTTGCCAGAGCATGTGCCATTCTCTGTTCATGGAGAGTGACCACCTTCCAGTCTGGCATTGCTTTGGAGAGCTGCAGTCTGTGGCCTGAGTAAGATGAGCTGCTTGGACATGGTACTTCTGCTCCAAGGAGGTGGGTAAGAGTGGTGAACTGTTACAAGCATCCTCTATAAAAGTGCTGTGGCCAGGCTGGAGCATCACCATCCAGGCACATTCCATGGATGTTTCAGAGAAGGTGCTGTCAGTGCACCCTGTTATTCCCAATGCATGGGAAATTTGGGAGCTGCCCAGAAAATGCGGTCCGGTTGTGCAGGAGCCTCGCAGGTAAGAAACAGGTCCTCCACTGGGAGTCCAAAATGAAGGCACACACATATTTTCTGGGAATTCAGAGGTAAAAACCCCATCTCATTGTACTTTCGTGCAGCCACGCGGTGATTGCTCGCACGGAAATGCTTAGGTCACTTGGACTGGAGTCTTCAGCCCGCAATGACTTTTAACAGGCAACATCTGACAGAACCAAAGCCCTTTGCAGCCCTGGGTGAAATTATGATAACAAGAGAAAAAAGCTATTACTGCCACCATGCTTTCATTATGCAAATGATATTAAGATAGGCTGTGCAGATCGCCTGTGGCTATGCTATAATCTCCATGCAGTGATTATAATGTGTCAAACTTAGTCATTTTGATTATGACATGTTAATTACATGCCATCCTCATGCAGACATGAATATTACTCGCAGTCAAACAAAACACAAATTGGGGGCATTGTTTTTTTTGTTGTTGTTTCGTCTTTTTTTGTTGTTTGTTTGTTTGAAATTTTGTTGATTAAATGGATTAAGAGATAAAGAGATACATAACATTGTAAACCCATTAGACATTGGCCAAGTCGTCCTAGGCTGCCTGGGTGGAGAGGCGGGCTTCTTTCACAAAATAAGTCTGCTGCTTTATTGTTATTTTTTTTGGCCCAGTAGGGCTGGTGTTTTAAAATATATATATTATATAAACAGGAGAGCTGCGTGGGGCTGAAGAGCATTTGATCTCTTAAGTCTTTCTGGTGTTTATCAGAATAGGGTTCTGGAGGCCGAGGTGTCCCCATCCCCATCATGGTGCAGCACCCATGGGTCACCCTGCTGTGGATGTTTCCCATCATCATCTCCATCCTCAGGTACCTTAAGTCCAGATGTGTGGTTTGTTTTTTTTTTTAATTTAAATAATATTAAAAATTTTCTGAGGTCAGTCTTTTTTTCCTGCTGCTCCACCCTCTTCCTACAGCAGATGTTGCTTAATCCTCCCAGAGGAAGAGCAGAAATTTTTTTTCTTATGTTTTCCATTAAAAGCATGTTTTTAAGTATTTCTATTTTGAATGTAGCTCACTGTAAAAAAGCCACCGTTTCAGGGGAGTTGGTTCAATAAAATATTCCCCTATGATGAAATATGCCATTAAATATAGAAACAAATCAGATATCACGTCTTCCCACCGAGATTCTACCAGATGAGATATCTAGGTAAGCGGCTGAATTACTGAGACACCTCGATAAGTATGGGAAGGGAGAAAAGAAAAAACCACCTCGCAAGGGAGCAACACTTAACTAGACTTATAAATATCTGGGACTGCAACTTGCCTGATTAATTTGGGGGAATAAGCTTCACTGAAGGTGTTTTGCAAATTCGTCAGATTTCCTTACTTCTTTAGCCCTCACTAAGGTTTAAAAACAAAATATCAGCACTGAAGCTAAGACTTGTCTTAGGCAATTGAATGCTTTGAGTTACAGGTTCATTAACAGAGAGCTCTCCCAGCATCATCTCCTCTGAGTTAAAATAAAAAAGAAAACAAAAAAAAATAGAAGAGAGATGATGGTGATCAAATAAAAATGTGCACAATGGACCATTTTCAGCTAAAATTTGCATGGCACCAGGTGGGAAAAAACTGAGATGAGGGAAGGAGCCAAAAGATACCCAAATATCAAGGGATAATATTAACATTTATAATCACTCCACCCAAAAAGTAAACTTCGTCTGACTTCCTTTGAGAAAAATCATGGCAAAACTGCTTCCACTACACAGGGGCTTGGGGGTACCAGCATCACCAGAGAGACCTGTCACTGGTGTGATGAGCACAGCAGAGCTGAGCTTGCTTTTGGGTGGACCTTGGGGCATCTGGGATGCCGACTGACCTTTCCCATGATGGCTGATTTTCAGCTTCATACCTTTTTGACAGCTCGTAGGCGAGTTGCCTGTTTGCTTTTTAGTGCGCAAAATAATTTTAAATAAAATAAAAGGCATCCCCCTAAACATTGTGTTTTTACAGAGGGACATTTCAAGGCAAGTTTTACACAGGTTCAGCCCAGAGGGAAATTAAACTCTACATGTAAATGGAGATTACACACAAAGGAATCCATTACTTTCAATATTTCTCAGCAGGAGGGTTCAGAGTTATTTAAATAAGTTTAGATATTAAACATAAAGTAGCCGTTAAAGGAATGTGGATTTGTTTGCCTAGTTTTTATAGAATTTTTTTTTTTTTCTAGCTGACTGAAAAATCCATTGCTTGCATGATGGTGAATATTTTTAATGCATAAAAAAATCAAAGAACTTTCAATATAGTACTTCCTTAGAATTTTTAAGCACCAAATTACAGAATACTTATTATAGCAAAATGTCTTCTTTAGGAGAGATTAAACTGCAAACATTTTCCTTACTTTTCTTCCCTTTTCCATCTATTCTAATATAAACACTGACATTAAACCATATTGGCTATGTAAGGCACTTTGATTGTCATTGAGATTATTTTAAAAGTTATTTAGGTCCCCGTGTTACATCTTTGCAACTGCATGGAAAATGTTTCACCATGTTTCTCTTTGCAACATTTCTTTGGGGATTCATAAATATTGATTGTACCGTAAAAAATTGATGGAATCTTGAAACAGACTGCAGTCTTGGTAGCTGGGGAATTTACTCAATTTTTCTCAATAGCTGCAGTCTATAAAAAGAGGAGATTTTGCAAATTGTTTCTCACCTTGTCTTTTTAGTATTTAATAGCTCTCAATTCTGTAGCCTTCTGAACCATGCATCGCGTGCGTTTTCCATCAAAACTGTATCAGGCCTATTCAAAGGGAATTAAAAGGCGAGGTGTGACCAAGGGGTTAAACCACCTTCCTGGCTGGCAAGCCCGACTTTCATTACTGGTGGCAGTGTAGAGCCATCCTACTGCTTGTTGTGTTAGAACTTTTGTCAAAAAAAAAAAAAAG